>QKWP01000403.1:125682-196978 GCA_003550325.1 Gigaspora rosea | reverse complement strand
AGTATGTAATTAAGATCGTATTAGTTTTGTATTGGAATTATCGTAATTTTATCATGAATTACTTTTTGAGCATACCTTCTATTCTGGTGGACACAGTAAGTATTTAAGTTAGTTTGCATTAAAATTATCATGATGTTTATTGTGAATTATTGTAAAAATTCTGGTAAAAAAATATACTCATTCCAGTAATAAACAGTATGTGGTTAAAGTTGAGTTAGTGAATTGAAGTTGCATAATTTCTGCTGTGAGTCACTATAGCAAAACTTGCTCTTTCAGTGATACATAATGTGTTGTTAAGGTTGAGTTAAGTTTGTATTGGAATCATAATTTCTATTGTTAATTACTAAAAAAAATTCTCTAAGTTTGTATTAGATTTCTATTAAGCATTACAGAATAGCAAAGTTTTTTCAATTTTTAACAACCGCCCTACCTTATTTAGTGCTTCAAGGGTGCATCGACTGTAGACTGGATTTGCATGAGGAGAGTATCTCCCTGTGTTTAGAATACAAACTAAAAATTCCAATTATAGAACATGATTAAAAATTTGCTTTGTGTTCGTAAAGCAGGAAGGTGCTCTCCTCATGCAAATCTGGACTACACTTGAGGCATTCTCAATGCACTAAAATTAGGTAGGACAAATATTAAAATCGAAAAGACTCTGCTTTACAAAGACTTAATATTTTGATGGCAATTTTATATGATCTCTATCATGAAATAATGTAAAAATTAGCATGGATCTTGCTAACTATCCCGGAGATCATAGTATATAATTAAAGTTGAATTAGCTTGCATTGGTATTACTGTAAAAAGTTCTATTACAAAACCTACTTGCTATTCCAGTACACATAGTATCCAGTCAAGGTTGAGTTATTACCGTAAAGCATCCTATTTGGTTATTCTAGTGGAAAGGTCGTTGAGAGGTTATATAAGTAATATGCATGGTTCTCTATAATTTTCTCTGAAAATTCTACTGTATTTAGGTATAATTTTATTTGTAAAGCATAATGTTTGCTTATTTCTGTTCGAAAACGGGATGGGTTGCTCTTATTCATTGTTAATATTCGGTATTTCTAATTCATATAATTTACTATCTGTGAAAAAGTGATTATACAATGGTTTAACATAAAATGAATAATCATATAATTTTATATAAAAAATTTCAAATTACCTTGATTTGTATAATTATTGTTAAATGAAATAAAACTACTTTTATACAGCGAATCAATATTCATTTGCATATCTTCATTTTTTATATTTTGTAATTTTTTATCTGATTCCAATAATTCTGATAAAATGGTTTCGTTATTTTGCCATTCAACAAAAATCGTAAACTTCTTTTGCAGTTGGTCGTTTTTCCGGTTCTGTATGCCTACATTTCTTCAAGTCTATATAGCACATTGCAGTATTTTCGTGAATAGGTGGTCGTAAACCACCACATACTTGGATCTGAAATTGTGTTTTAGATTGTAACATGGAATCTTGCTCAAAAGGTACAGGTTTATCATATAAAATTTCCACATAATTATACCAAAAGAATAAATATCAGATGCTTTATTATGTGGTTGTTTGTTCAAAACTTCAGGAGCGATATAGGGTAAAATTCCACAACTCCATCAGATTTTGATTTTAATTCTATATTGGCAGTTATCGAAAGTCCTAAATCTGCGATGTATGCACTTTTTAAATTATTTAGTAGTATATTTCCGCTATGTAAAGTCCCGATGAATAAGACCATAAGAATGAATTATCTGAAGATCTGATGCAATGCAGATTTAATTTATCATTCCAATTCATTTTTGCTATTGCATGTAGATTTTTGCGCAAACAACCTAATGATGCATATTTCATGACAAGAATATAATCTTTAAAAACATCATCCCTTGATATACCAAAACATTTTAAAATGTTGAATCTTTAAGACCGATATCACAATATTGTTAAGAAAAAAATGAGTTAGCATAAATAACAAAGAATCATGTGATTAACAGCAATATTTCATAAAAATTACCTTAATGATAAATTCTTCGCAATAATTATTTGATTTATGAAGTAATTTAAGCGCAACAGATTCCAATATATTTCGAATTTTATCATACCATTCAGCGTAATATACAGTTGCAAATCCACCTTTACCTATCTCAATAATATTTTTAAATTCATTATAAGAAATCCAAGATATCTGATATTTATTTTCTAATAATATTTTTTTCAAGTCGTCATAAATTTCTGAATTATAAATCCACTCGTTTGTGCCTATAATTTATTTGTAAAATTAGTAATAAATAATTTAATATATAACTTATATATTTCATAAAAATTAACAATCTATTGTTAAATCTTTTTCTCTATCGACCATTTAAAGTAGTTAATAAATAAGTATATATTTAGATATGGGTTTCATGCGTGCGCATGATTCCTCATTCATGCGCATGAATGCGCATTAATGCGCATGTTTCCGAATCATGCGCATTTTATCCCATCAAAATTTTATATAGAAAAATTAAATATAAAATAAGTATAATTAACATTCTAATCTATCTATATACTTCAATTCTGGATCTTTTCGCTTTAACATTTTTGATTGGTCGTATCAGATGATTATGACTATTATCATGGTCGAGTATTATTATATCATTTTTCAATGCCTTTTTAACGCCCTTAAACAACACACAATTGTGAACGTGAATGTTCCAAATTTACTTTTGTTATTTGCCTAATATTTACAAACTATTTTGGGCTAAAAAAATTCACGAATTTGAAAACATTTTATATAATGGCCTAGTTCAAGAATAAGTGCAAGTGCAAGAACAAGTGCAAGAACACGACATTACAGATAAAACATATGATTAAAAAAAGTTACATTCAACCAAATATTTAATGATTAATTTCTAGAATTTTTTGGTCGGAATTTTTGCCGCCCAGCTTATCTGATAATCAATTAATTTTCTCAGTGACTCGTAGTTCTACGAAGCACGATTACGTTCAAAAGGTGATCAATGAGCTAAAACTAATATAGCAATATAAGGTTTTCTCTTTGCAACACTTATTTTAAAAAATTGGCATTCACCAATAAAACTAAGATGCATACTATCTGTCATTGGAGTAATGAGCTTTGTAACAAACTTTTTTAGTTAACTTATACCGATTCAAACTAACCCACTATATATTGCAATTACTGGTATAGCGAACAAAATTTGTAATAGAATTTTTTATAAAAACGCAAGATAAAAATCACAATAATTCTATAAAAACTGGGCTCAATCATACTGAAATAGAATGTGAATTCTGTGGCAGAATTTTATAATAACATAATTATAATGCAAACTAACTCAATATTAACCATATACGTAGTTAATAGAATAGTATGTTCAGTAACGGAATTTTTGTGATGATTCAATGCAAACTAACTCAGCATATTTATGAATATCATATAATGCGAATTTGCAGATTTTAACTAAGATTCTAAAGTTTTATACAAAGCTCCCGTGGCAGAGCCACGGGTCAGGTGTCAAATTATATAAGATAAGCAACGATGAAGTTTACAATTAGCAAATTTGTAATAATTTATATATAATGGCAAAATCTGATTTAGAATCAATATGTAGTATCTTTATTTAGATATATTATCAATAATAAAGATAAACATTAAAAAAATTTTTTTTATCATGCATGCGGTATCATGCGCATTTTATATATCATGCGCATTAATGCGCATTCATGCGCATTTTATTATAAAATGCGCATTTTTCCCATCTCTATATATATATTATATAATTATATACTGATATATAATAAAGTATTTTATGTATTTATAGTTATTGATCTGGAGATATCAATCAATCGTATACCAATACCAGGTGTAACTATCTTTTTTCATGTCTAGATCTCTTGTTATTCCAATTCCATTTCGATAACATTCTGCAACTGAAGACATTCCATTAGCGTTCCCCATTTCTGCAGATTTTTGATAATAAATGGATGCCTTGTGTTCATCTTTTTCAACTCCAATTCCTCTTCGATAACAATTTCCAACACTATAGGTTCCGCTTTTGTCACCCATCTTTGCAGATTTTTGATAATAAATAAATGCCTTATTTTCATCCCTTTCAACTCCAATTCCTTTTTGGTAACAATCTCCAACATTATTTGTTACAGTTGAGCTCCCCATCTCTGCAGATTTTTGATAATAAGCGAATGACTTATTTTCATCCTTTTCAACTCCAATTCCTTTTTCATAACAATATCCAACACTATTTGTTCCATCTGCGTTCCCCATTTCTGCGTTTAGTTTGTATTGGAATAATCATGAATTACTATAAAAATTTTATTGCAAAACTTATTTACTATTCCAGTGAAACACAGTATGCAGTTAAAGTCTTTCGTGAGTTATTGTTAAAAATTATGCTATAGAACTCGTTTACTAATGTAAAATACAGTGGTTAAGGTTGGGATGGTTTGCATTGGAATTTTGTTATTTCTATCGCAAAAAATCCCAGTAGCACATTGTAGTGGGTTGAATTAGGTTGTAAAATTCTGTTTACCGATTATTGTAAATCATGTTACAAGGCAGTGCTAAACTATATATTTAGAAATGATCATCAAATTCTTTGCTTTCTTGCCTTTGACGATCAGTCAGGAACGATCCGGTCTAGCCCAGAAGCACGCATCCACTTATTTGCGCGGGTAATACAAGCTCCTGGAGAGGAAATAGCCAATCGGAGAGTGCAAATTTTGACTATTCCGGATCAGCCCGACGAAGAATTCGAACACGCGTAAAAGAAGAAAAAAGCGAAAATACGCAAAAACTAATGTTTAAATCGAACTTGGTGCACTAATTAAAAATGACGGGAATGAAAATTTACTTATATCAAGCATCACTCCAACCCTATAGCTTCTAACGTTAAGGCCCTAACCCTAAATTTTTATCTCGCGCACTTAGTTTATTTACAAAATCGGATTCCCTTTTTTGGTTTGTGTTACCCGCGCAAATAAGTAAAATGCAGAAGTACAGCCATTGATCCCAATCGGGCAAGCAGATAGGCTGATCCCACATGGATTGCCACATGAAAATAGATAAGTACAACAACTAATTTTAATTAGTTGCCTATTTGGGTCGTTGACAATCATTAACAAATTGTCATTGTAGGGTTAACACAAGAAGCGCGAATGTACGCGCATTTATCATTCCATTTTCGCACCAGAACCCTCCCAACCCGATAGAATCCTGCCATAAATTGATTAATTTTCGACTCGTGATCTTCCCGTGTAAACCAGTTTATCACGTATGATGATAGTCAAACGACAAAATAAGGCAACAACGAACAAATTCATTCAAATCCTTCGTAACAGCTTCTCGCTATTTCTTTGCAGATCAGTGATTATCAATTCATCTAACCATTAAAAAATCCGACGAAAACGAAAAAAAATAGAGAATAACACACAATGCTACAAATAAATATAGTATGAAATGTTCATAAAAACCATAAAATATATATTTCGATACGTACCGATCACTTTTTAACGATTCGAAAGAATTTTTTTTTTCCTTTCTTTCTTTCTTTCTTTCTTTCTTTCTTTCTTTCTTTCTTTCCTTCTTTTTCTTTTTCTTTTTTTTTCTCGCTCAAGACTTAATACTATATCTGTATCTAGATCTAGATCTAGATCTAGTATAAAAAACGTAAAAAAGCAAATTTCCTTTTTTGAATATTGCGAGGAAATTGTTTTGATGATCAAATGCACAAGAATATCACAAATTACTGTAAGCAGCAGAACCACCAACCGTTTATAGGAAAGGCTAATTACACCACATTACACAGCTTAACTATTTTTGGGAAAACGGATCGAACAAAATTAAATATTGTTAAATACAACAGGGGTTGCCCTAGTAAAATTTTGAGATATTGACTATTTCTTTTTTTAAAATTTATATAAAAATTTATTTAAATTTTATAATATATAAAGGTTACATAATTATATATGTAAAATTTATTAATATATAACATCTATATAAAATTTTTATTTAAATTTTACAATATATAACATTTATATAAAATTTTTATTTAAATTTTATGATATATAAAAGTTATATAATTATAATATATAAAATTATTAATATATAAAATTTATGTAAACTAATGCCCCGATAAAATCCCAGGCCTTACCCTAACCTAAAGTAATTAAAATTTATTTTTTGTTTTGTAAAAATTTATTTTTTTGTTTTTTTTACACGGATTTGCAAATCTAAAGTAAGTTTAAATAGATTTTACATAAATTCTAATTAAATAATATATAAAAATTAATCTATATAATTTTTATATAGTAATCTATATAATATTTATGTAAAGTTGTAGATCTATGTAGATTTTATAAAAAAACAACTTGCTGATGCGTACGGTTAAAAATTTGATTCTGGGAAGGTAAAGTTTCCATATTTGGCTGAAGCTTGATTGACAAACTCCATAATTATTTTATCATTAATGTCAATTGTATCATTATAGAGACGAACACTGAGTGATAACTTTCACACGCTAGTAAATATATAATAGGGCGTGTATCTTCACGAAAGTGATGACCTGTTTTGGTTATAATTTATTAATATAATTGTTTATTATATTAGGCTATACAAAATTAATTATTTTAGTTCTCCTAAAATTTTAAAAATGGCCTGGCAACCCAACCCGGCTTTTATTTTCAAAAAATTATATATATCTGATATAAAAGACTTAAAAAAATTTTCTCAAAGTTTTGCAAAATTTGACACACCCACGTTATGAGACCAATTTATTAAGTTTGTATAGCCTTAAGGCCTTTCGAAGTTGATTCTTTGGTTAACATCACTTTTCCAAGACTCTCGGGAGGGGGGTAAAATGAAACAAACATATGAAACAAACATATAAAAATGAACAAAGATAGGCCAATTTCATTTGCTGATATAAATCAGGTGACTAGTGAGAGTCATCCAGCGTTTTGATTGGCTGTTCATTTTCAGGGGGAGGTGAGGGAGACTTCAGCTGGGGTGGGGTGATGTTGACCAAAAATTAACTTCAAACGGCCTAATTTTAAATTTTTTTAAACATTACCAGGTGAGGAAAGACCATGTTGCATAGAAAAATTTCGAATAAATGTTAGTATATGCAATACTGTTTCAAACTTTATAGCATGATTACTAAAAACACGTCCTTTAAGACTATCAACAATAGGACTTATATTATTTTTTGAATAATGTGTGCGAATTGCTTCCCATTTAGATTTTCTAATTGCAAGTAAGCCAAGAGTTTTGGCAAACTGAAACCCCTTAAAAATCATAATTACTTGTTATATACTGTTTAATTTCTCCACAGTTAGTAACTGGTCATACGCTAGCCTCAAGAATCCCTAAAAAAAAATATATTTTTTCTGCTGGTGTTATTAATCTAATCTTACAAAATCTTTTAAGGGCTTCGTCGTGATTAATAGAGGTATAAAACAGTTTTTAGGACAACAAGCAGTTTGTTGAATTTTAGTTAGGAATGCTTGATTGTCTTGTTCAGACATTTTTTTTCATCGTATTTATTTAAGTTTTGAATTATATTGGTTTAATATATTTGTTGAAATAATGCAATTTCTTGCTGTGTAAAGCAATCCAACTCAAAACTATCGACATACTCTACTGCGCTATTATTACTCGCTTGATTTTCAATAAAAAATTCTTCTTAATTTACTAATTCATCACTATCCACAGTCGTATTCATCAGCAAGTACATTTTTTATAAAATCTACATAGATCTACATCTTTACATAAATATTATATAGAATACTGTATAAAAATTATATATGTTAATTTTTATATGTTATTTTTTAATATAGAATTTATGTAAAATTTATTTGAATATATATAAAATAAATTTATAAAAATCTTATATAAATGTTATATATTTATAAATTTTATGTATAAATTAAACAACTTTTATATGCTATAAATATCTAAATAAAATTTTTACATAAATTTTAAATATTAATAAATTTATATATTATATTGTAAAATTTTATATAAATCTTATATATCGTAAAATTTAGATAAAAATTTTATATAAACATTATATATTAGGCCGTTCGAAGTTGATTTCTTTGGTTAACATCACCTTTTCTGGACTCTCGGGAGGGGGAGGGGTAAAATGAAACGAACATATGAAACGAACATATAAAAATGAACAAAGATGGGCCAATTTCATTGGTTGATATAAATCAGATAACTGCTGAGAGTCATCTAGCGTTTTGATTGGCTGTTCGTTTTCGGGGGAAGGTGGGGGAGACTTCAGCTGAGGCGGAGGGGTGATGTTAACCAAAAAATTAACTTCAAAATGGCCTTAATAAATTTTACGTATATAATTATGTAACCTTTATATATTATAAAATATAAATAAATTTTTATATAAATTTTAAGAAAAAGAAATAGTCAATATCTCAAAATTTTACTAAAGTAACCCCTGTTGTGTTTTTAATTAAAAATGCACCTCTCGCAATTTTACCCCTAACGCCAACTCTAATTTTAACCCTAACCTTAATTATAACTTTTATTTTATTCTAACACTTTACTTATTTGGCTACTTAACACATTTTTAAATTTTTTACATAACTGTTAAATAAATATTATTTAAAAATTATATTTATATATAAATTACGCTATGTAAGTCTACATTGGGTTTGTAGACTTACATTTAATTTTTAAATACATAAGTCTACATAAAAATAACTTCGGACCCTCGGGTCGATAGTGCAGTGGTTAGCGCTCCAGGGTCACAAACACAAGGTCGCGAGTTCAAGTCCAACAGGTGGCGAAAAACTCTGCCAGGACCAGTTTGGAAAAAGATCTACAAAAGGAATTACATTTATGTTCAAGAATGGATATATACAAAAGAAAGCAGTGACCAGCATAACCACATAGCTGGAAACGACCAGAAAAGGTGAATCCATCAAGAAATGACGTAAACATTGAGGGAGCCTGCTTAAAGAACCAAAAAAAAGAGAAAGCCTGATGAACCTAGACTGACCGAAATGAGAAGTGGTTCCCTGGGCAGATGATAAAAGGCCGGCCTATATAGCGATCCGGCGGGATTTGTAGTCCTTTAAAGTTGCCTATGATCCGAAAAGGTATTGAGCACCGGACGTGGTCGGCCTGCTGGATTCAGTCGGGATGAAGTGGACTGTAGAAGAAGGAATAGACTAGTTAGGTAGACCCAAATGTATAAATAATATATAATATATAATGTACTACATATAAACATACTAAATAAAGCGCCATAAGCGCACCTTATATATTAAGGTAAAAAGAAAAAAAAAATAAATAACTTCGTGATGTTATAATGTTCATATAATTTATTAAACTCATCATTTAAAGTAGTTAATTCAGAATGTGTTTCAATAAAAATACTATCAAAAAGGACATTTTTATTTATATTTTCATTCATAGTTAATAAAATATAAAAATGGAGTACGAAAAACACGGCTTGATAGCAAGTAAATTATTGTATACAGTTTTTTTATTTTATTGTTTCTATATTTGTACATTATGCATAAGTCTAATAATACTCTAATATGTGCGAGTTATGCCTTGTTTTTACTAATTTTATACATAGTTTTACCTGGACCATCTTTTCAGTTTCACACCATTTTACGAACACCCATTTAATCTAAAAGCCCATTTAACTGACAACACGCAGGTGACAATATAATATTAATATATATAAGCAACTAATAAAACGCTAACCATAACCCTATGTAATGTTGGTTAAATAGATTGTAGATAAAATAGGTGTCAAAAAAATGCAATCCACCATCTATTTTGAGATATCAATTTATGCATTTTGCATAAATTTTTCTCATTTATGCTGTAAATTCTTATGTATAACAACCCACAAACCCAAATTTAAGAGTTTTTCAGAGCTGTACAACCATAATCTTGGATTAAAGAAAGGAAAAGCATTAGCTCTAACTTTGATTATAAATTTTGGATCGTAAGAAAAAAAAGCATTAAAGATACACTTTCAAGAATACTGTACTGATTTCTTCGAATCTTTGATAGTACCGTAAATCACCAGATACAAGACCCTCCATAGTAGTAGACCCACTAGCCGAGTGCGAATCAAAGGATCTATATTAATCAAACCTAGATTTTTTCAAATATCCAGACTACTTATTATAAATGCAAAATGTGCATACTCTTCAAAGTTTTCTTCTTAGCAACATGAACTCTCAGCTGCATACCAGACCCAGGTCTATTATAGGTTTAAAATTGGTGGAATGTAAGAGACCCGGTCTTGTATCCGGCAATTTACGGTAATCTTAAATGATATATTAACACTTGCACTTTGCAAGAACACTTTGAATCTTGAACGATCTATGTAGAGGTTAGAGAATAAAAAAGCATCTTGATGTGCTTCATAAGAATACCACACTATTTTGAACCTTGGAGAGAAAAAAAAGTAATGGTAGCCTTATTTTTTGTGCGAATCTAGATTATGTAAAAATTAACAAACCAAAAAATCTACGAGTTAGAGTGAAGGAGTTAATTGAGAGAGAATAATGCAAATGATGTAATTGAATGTAATCTAAAAGGGCAAAGAAAACTCACACTAATTATAAAGGCGAAAATCAATTCACACGCCCTGACGCATAATACGAAGGAACCCACCTTTGGTATAGCTAGTATTGCGAACGATATTGAGTTGGACTTACATTATGCAACTACTGTTTAACCCCTATCTCTATGAAAACTCGATACACAAAAATGCATGCATAAATACGAAATTGTATGCAGGTAAGTACAAGTTTCAAAATCACTGCACAGAAACTGCATGGAAACTGATCATCCAAAAAATTTAATACACGTTATCACACGAAAAATTGAAGTCCGTGCACTATTGTGCATACTATTATATCTTTATGATCACATGATTTCTGTGCATTAACGTGCACAATTGTTAAGATTCTTAACAATCATAATTTCTGTGCACTAGCGTTCACAATTGTTAAGATTCTTAACAATTATAATTTTCGTGCACTGATGTGCACAATCGTTAAGATTCTTAATGATAATAATTTTAGTGCACTGACATCACGGTTATCACAATCGTTAAGATTCCTTAACGATCACAATTTTGTACACTGAAGTGCACAATCATTAAGATTCTTAACGATCATAATTTTCGTGTATTGATGTGCAAAATCGTTAAGATTCTTAATGATTATTCTTAATAATCATATCATTATTGCACTTTGCAAAAATGTGTGACCTTTGCAGATCATGATGGAAATCAGCCAATTCTTGTGGATTTTTCGATTCTTTAAGAATTTTAAAAATTTTAGATAAAATATAGACTCATTGATTGAAAATTATGATCAATAATAATTAAAATCTCAGAAATTTTTCTGCCATCATCACCGTGAAATCACAGGGTCACAGTTTTTTGCAAAGCGCTATAAGGTTCTTAATGATCATATCATTAAGATTCTTAACAATCATTCTTAACGATCATATCGTTAAGATTCTAATGTTCATATCGTTAAGATTCTTAATGATTATTCTTAACGATCATATCATTAAGAATCTTAATGATCATATCTTTAAGATTCTTAATGATCATATCATTAAGAATCTTAACGATCATATCGTTAAGATTCTTAATGATCATTCTTAATGATCATATCATTAAGATTCTTAACAATCATATTGTTAAGATTTTTAATGATCATATCGTTAAGATTCTTAATGATCATATCATTAAGAATCTTAATGATAATATCGTTAAGATTCTTAATGATCATATCGTTAAGAATCTTAACAATCACATTATTAAGATTCTTAACAATCATATCATTAAGAATCTTAATGACCATATCGTTAAGATTCTTAATGATCATATCGTTAAGAATCTTAACGATCATATCATTAAGAATCTTAATGATCATATCATTAAGAATCTTAACAATTATATCATTAAGATTCTTAATGATCATATCGTTAAAATTCTTAACGATCATATCATTAAGATTCTTAATGATCATATGGGGTCTTTGCTAGAAAAACCACAGTTAGAGACTATTTAGACTTTAGACAATAAAATTTGAAATTGCTAGCTATCTATTAATCCAATTTGAATAAACTTTTTTTATTTTATAAAGCTTAAATAGCTTTATAAAATAAAAAAAAGTTTATTCAAATTGGATTAATAGATAGCTAGCAATTTCAAATTTTATTGTCAAAATCTAAATAGTCTCTAACTATGGTTTTCCTAGCAAAGATTCCATATCGTTAAGATTCTTAATGATATGATTGTTAAGATTCCTTAACGATGCACATTAACTTGCACAATTGTTAATGTTAATTCTTAACGATCATGCATAATTCTATGATGATGATCATTAAGATCCTTAATGATCATAATTCCGTGCATTAACGTGATGATTATTAAAATTCTTAATGACTATAATTTCTGTGCATTGACGCGCACTTTTTTATTTTTTTTGTTTTTTTTTGCATTTAACAATAATAATTTCTGTGCTTTGACGCACACAAATTACATTTGATTTGTAAGTAAATAAATATTTACTTTTTTATTTATTTTTTTTTGTTTTCTTTTATTTATTTTTTTTGTTTTCTTTTATTTATTTTTTTTTGTTTTCTTTTATTTTTATAATTTTTTTTACAACTCACTAATTTTCATATAATTTTTTTTAGTTATTGTCCTTGCTTTTGAAGTTATTCTTTGGAGCTATTGCCTTGCAAGTTGCTCTTTGGAATCACTATCATTTTTGGTATATGTTTTTTTCATGGTATTAAAGCTTTTTTTTCTTACTATTATTTTTTTCTTCAATTTTTATTTACTTTCAGTATATTATTACATTTTAGTATCCCTTGAGTTACTGCCATTAGGGTTGCCACAATTGGAGTTGTTACTATTGGAGTTATTGCTAGAGTAGTCACTTCGATTTTTTTTTTGAACCTTTCATTTTGATACTATTGCTTTACTTTGTCTTTTTTTCGATATTATTAGTTGCTGGATTATTTTTAAAATATTTTTAGTAATTAAAAGTATTTTCTTATTTGGCATGTAAATTATTAAAGTATTTGTATTAGAAATTTAATTAATAAAATAATAAAATTTAGTTAATAAATTAAATTAAAGTATTCGTATTAGAAATTTAATTAATAAAATAATAAAATTTAGTTAATAAAATATAAAATTTAATTAATAAAAATTACAAAATTTAGTTAATAAACTTATAAAATTTAGTTAATAAAATAATAATATAAATGTATATATGGAATGTTATTATGTGTTATATATGGATATATGATATTAGGGAACGTTTAAAGCATTGTACAATCACGTGACAAGCCGATTCACGGTGGACCTTTGGGGTCGACAAATTTCGGTAATAATGTTGTAATGTCTGTAATGTGTGACATTGTACACAGCCAACACAACTCTTATTCTGCGTATCTCATAACTCTCATAACCAAGTAACTCTTTTCAGAACTAAAAAAAAATAGCGAGGTTAATGTTATAAGAAATACTTTTTCACTTGTTACAAAGATATTGATTTAAATATAAAGACAAACTTATAGTATAAATAGATTTTTTTTTGCCCTTACAAAAACTTTCTCACAGATATTTTTTTTTTTTGCAAAAAACTTTTGCAAGAAACTTTTTTTTTTTTTTGCAAAAACCGCAACTAACTTTTTTTATAAGAAAAATTTTTTTTTTCTTAAGTAACTTTAAAATACTAGTGTTTTTTTCCGCAAAAAACTTTTTTTTTCTCAAAACACAAGTGCTTTTTTTTCAAAAAAAAACCCCCTGTATAAAACAATCAATGGATCCTTCTTTTAAGACAATGACAATCAACTTACCTATCTTACCCATACCTGAAACACTAACACCTGATCAAAAACGTATTCTCCTCTTTAACGTCAACTAGCCATTAGAGGTTCCTTTTCAAAAATTTGATGCTGAATGGTGGCCTCTTGTAACAAACATTTGGACCCAATTTAGCTATTGTAATAATATTAATAGTGACTCATGAAAGTCTTATGTCTGTCAGTTTAATAAGCCTAAACAGTCGAGTTCACGAAAAGAAAATGTTCCAGATAAAAAGCGCTGTAAAACAAAAGTTCAGCCAGCTAATTTGTGCTCTGCAAAAATAAAAGTAATATATATTGTTTCAGAACAAAAAGTAAGGGTCGAACGATATAAAGACTCATCTAGTCATACCCATCCTTTGGAGGATATTGAAAGGCTTAAACAATCACAAACCGTTTGAACTTTAGTCACGCAAGAAGCTGTAAAGAATTACTGGCCACCAGAAATTGTAAATGCAGTAAAGGAATTTGCAACAGAAAAGTTAAATCTAGGTGAAAGCATAAAAGAATTAAGATGGGTAGAAGTTACGAATATTAAGTATAAAGTACGTGGACTTCTTGACATACATTTTGCTTGGCAACCCCAACCGAGGGCTAGATATTCAGGATTCGATTTCTTTTTTAAAAAAAAAGGAATATCAAATAGAACATTTTAAAGTTAATAATAGAACACCCAAGGTATCGTTTTTGTTCACCCTAACCAACTTAAAAATCTTGAGAAGTACGGATAGTTGACTCTGATTGATTCAACCCATAAGACCAACAAATACGATTATCGGTTATTTACATTATATATCCGTGATAATTTTGGATGCTGGAATGTTGGGGCACACTTTTTTGTAAGTGCTGAGGATAGTAACACCATTGCAAAGGCCCTAATTATAATAAAACAATGGGGGAGCCGCTGGAGACCTAGATATTTTTGGCTGATCAAAGCTATATTGAAGCTAATAGTGTTAAAATCGCTTTTTAAGGTCTTCAACATGGTGAGCAAGAGTGCAATGTTATTTTTTGCACTGTCCATGTTATGCGAACCTGGTTGAAAAATATATATGAATCAAAACCCAGCAAAAAATGATTCAAGCGATGTATAAAAAAATGAAAGTCAGTTGTGATGCTCTTGTTCAAGAGGCGATTAACGAATGTCCAATTCCAACTATCCAACGGTATATTTCAAGAAATTATAAAAAAAATACACACCAGTGGGCTCTCTGGGCCCGTCAACATTCTCCTATCCTATTGCAAATAACCTCTACAAATTCTCTTGAATCATACCATAGCAAATTAAAAAAAAAACTTATCCGCAGTATGGTCTAATTGGTATGCAATACATTATTTTTTTTTTAGATAATTTAATTTTTTTTAAATGAAAGTCTTGGCATAAACCGGGTGGTAATAATTTATTGCTATTTTGTTTAAATTAAATAGCAATTAATGGATGGTGTATATTAGGGGTTAGCCAATCAGATAGTAATAAAATTATTTACCACCTCAGATAGCATCAAGATGACTCCTTAAAATTGTAAATATTTATTATTAATTTTTTTTTTTTTTTTAGGAGCATGTCATAAAATAGGCAAACTGGATGAAAAAAAAGGCAGATTCAGACTACGTAGCCTTTGAGTTCTGTATCAAAAAGATTTCCGCTATTGGTATTGACAATGATATTCTTTATGAAATTCATAAATTTCCATTCCCCGTTCAAGAAATGATTGTTGATGAGTTTCGTGCTTTTGAAGGAAGAGTTAAAAAAGGGAAAGTCTCACCAGGTCTTACATTTCTCAGGTGTGATTGCTTATTTTTTCAGCAGTATTTGCTGCCTTGTCGGCACATATTCCACGAACATTTGTATAGTACTACGGCTTTGTTAACATCTAATGCATGGAGGAATTTTCAACAAATGTTTGATGAAGCCGGATTTGAGATATATATAAATCATGAATTGGTTGATGTAATAATGTCAGATAGAACTGATGCTGAAAGGGCAGCAGAAAATAGACGTAAGGCTATAAATGAATTAATGGAAAGAGCTCGTGATGCATATTGAAAGGTCGAAGAAAAGGGAAATTCAGAACAAACTAATGCATTTATTAAAGAATTGAAAATTCGTTTAGATCCAGTTTTAAATAATCAGATGTTAGTGTAAATAGTTAAAGAAGTTTGTATATATCTCAAAAAAATTTATGTAAAATTGGTACCCGAGTTAGTTATAAGATCATAATTTTATAATCAGAATCAAAATATTAAAAATCTCCATTCATAGATAACTTGTCTTAGACAAAACTGTTTAGTCCAAAGATCGAATTGATTCTACAATGCAAAAAAATGCGATTGAAAGGTTACACACAACTCACATGCATTAACATCTTAAAAATAATCCTGTATTGATCCCCAAAAATAATTTAAGATCTTATTTAATTTTATTTATCTTGATTTAGGTAGGTATAAAATACGTTTATTCATACCGGTATATGTATTTAAAAAAAAACTGTTGAATACTTACTTTTATTTTCATTTTATTCGTGTTATATAATCAGTTTCGTTTAAAATAAATTGTTGAGGTTCATGAAATAAGAATTGCAACCGATTTAACACATCTGAAGTTTTGTGTCAAGCATGTGACCCCCAGAAAGTGACACGCGGATGGATGTGTGGAAATAAGGCTGTATTAAAGAATTTCAACTTAATGCTACATCACATAATGATGTGATTGAATGGATTCCTTATATTAAATAACGTTCGAAAGATTGGTGAAGGAACAGTATTTCAACAACGTGGTTAGATGGTAAAAGAGTAGTTGTTTTAAAACGATCATGAGAATACGCAAACACACGTACATCATGTATCGTCGCATTTAAGACTGTTAATTTAATTTCATTAAATGCAAGTATAAAAAAAGGTATGTATTTTAAAATAAATTATTTGGTATCACAAATATTTCTACTTAATTTCATTTTATTTGTATTAATTTTTCATTTAGAATGTGAATATAGAGAAATTTTAAGTATTTAAATTAAATTACCAATATTCATAATAATTTTTGTTTTATTCAAAGTTGTCAGTTTAATTTTTAAGTATTTAATTGAAGTTCATGAATACTTACTATTCATTTCATTTTGTGTTAATTTTATTTTAGAATGTAAGTATTAAGAATATATTTTTAATTTAGTATTTAATTAAGTTATTGAAGTCATGAATGTTTACTATTTAATTTTACTTATTCACATTGCGTTAATTAATTTCATTCTAGAATGAGAATATTAAGCATGCAAAATAAGCTATCGAAGTTCATGAATTTATTATTTGATTTCATTTTAATATGATGTGCATTCATAAGTATTTAAAATAAAATTATTGAAGCTTTATTATTTAATATTAACTTTCATTTATTTATAAAAAAAAAGTTTATAAATGCCATAGATTATTTAATTCTATTCTATTCATTTATTTTAAAATGTATGTAAAGAGAGCATTTTTAATTTTTATTTACTACTTAATTTTATTTTGTCCACGTTAATTTAGTTTCATTTTGAATGTGAATATAAGGACATTTTTAATAAGTTATCGAAGCTCATAAATATTTACTATTTAATTTTATTCGCACTAATTATTTTAGAATGTAAGAATAAAAGACATTTTTAATCGAAGTTTATGAATATATTACTATTTAGCTTCACTTTATTCACGTTAATTCAATTTCAGTTTAGAATGTGAATGTTAAAAAAATTTTTAATATAAGCATTTAAATGAAGTTCATAAATATTTAATATTTTAATTTACATTAATGTGAATGTAAAGGACGTTTTTAAGGGGATGGCTAAAGCCAGATGCGTTTATATGTTTTTGATCATTTAATTAAAATTAGGGGGAGAGTTAGTTAGGGGTTAGGTTTAGGGCTTGACTTATAAGTAAAATTTTCTTCCTGACATTTTTTATTAATGCTCCTAGACAGGTTTAGACACTCGTTTTTTGTATTTTCGGCGTTTTTTTGCTTTTTTTCTTTGTTTTTGTCTCGTCGGGCTGATCCGTAAAGATCAAGTTTTACGATTTGATTGGCTTTCGATCACGTGAACGCACCTGGCTTTAGACGACCCCGTTTTTAAGTATTTAAATAAATTATTAAAGTTCATGAACATATTACTATTTGGTTTCATTTTATTTGCATAATTTAATTTTAGTTGAGTATTTAATTGAAGCTCTTGAATTATTTTATTCGTGTTAAATAAATATTTACTATCCAATTCATTTACATGTGTGATATATATAAAAGAACATTGATTAAATCTAAATATTTAGAGCTCTGCAAGTTCATGAATATTTACTACATACCTTCATTATTTTCCGTTAATAAGCTGATGAGCATAAATTCAATAAACTTTTTTTTTATTTTAATTCTAAAGATCTCTAGGATTAAACAAAAAAAGATTTATCGAATTTGCTTAGGTATCTGTTGAATTCAAAGTTAGTAGAAATTCAAAACGTCTATAATTAACAAAAAAATTTTTTTAAAAAAAAACTTTAAGCGAACAAGTATCCAAGAAAATTTGATAAACCTTCTTTAGAAAAAAGTTTATCAAATTTGCTTAGCTAATTGCCAAAATATCTTCATAGTATATAGAAACTAAAAATATCTATAAAGTAATAAATACTTTAAACGAAGATATCTTGGCACCTTCTTAAGTGAATCTTTTTTTTTTAATTCTAAAGATCTCTAGAATTAAAAAAAAACAAGTTCATCGAATTTGCTTGAGTAGTGTCAAAATATCTTAAAAATTTTTTACTTTATTATAAACGTTTTGAGTTTCTATTGGATTTGAGCGAAGATATCTTTGAAAACTGCCTAAGCAAATTTAACGATTTTTTTTTTTAATTCTAGAGATCTCTATAATTAAATAAAAAAAAGTTTATCGAATTTACTTGAGTACTTGCTGAGATATATACGTTCAAAGTTTTTTTTTTTTAAAAAAAAATTCTGTTTATTATAAGCGTTTGAGTTTCTACTGAAGGAATCTCAACAGCTACCTAAGCAAATTTGATGAATCTTTTTTTGTTTTAATTCTAAAGGTCTCTAGAATTAAAACAAAAAAAAATATTAAATTTGTTTAAATACACACTAAGATATCTTTATTTAAATTTTTAAAAAATTATTTTGATATACAGAACGTAAGGTTACACAAAATTATCAATCCGACCCTCTGGCCGGCCTTCCGATGATCACCGGATCACGTGATTGCGCAACGCTTTAAACGACCCCTGATATTATATGGGGTGCCCCATATTAAAAGGGCCCATTTTGTCATATAGCTTATTTTGAGATAATTGAGTTTAATCGTTTGTTTTGATTTTCGGACTGATCCGGGATTAAGCAAATTTCACGATTTTGATTGGTTAAATATAACAGGTGACTATCGGGTAATCTCGTGATGTGCTTGTCCTTGGGCAGACTCGTTTAATTTTTTTTTACATTACCTCCATTTCTTATTATGCAAATCGACCTTCATTTATAATTGAAAAATGTCAACCATGTCGAAATTTACATGAATCTAATAAAAACTCATTTTTTAAAAAAATTGCAAAATGGGCCCTTTTAATATGAGGCACCCCATATGTTACCTGCACGTAAATATGCACGAGACAATGCACGCGAAAACACAGAAAATTGCACGTTAGTACGTGCACCGTTGCACGGAATCCGCGCCCTTTTACGTGCTGTAAACGTGCTTTCTCATAAATTGTCTCGTATATATTTACGTGCAGGTTCGTGTGGTTCCATATCCAAATTTTTTCGTGTATTGCAGTATCATTCCGTGCTGCAATTTGTTATAGGGGCATGACAAGAAAAAAACCTAGGTAAGGCGAAAGTCCTACTCATTAATTTATATTGTGAAGGCATTTAGACTATGGAAAGTTGTTGTGGCAATTATCGTTGGCTGACATTGAAGATCAAAAGAAAGAACATTGTTAGTGACTATAAACCAGGGGAAAAAACGTATAAACGGAAAAATGAACGTCCTAAAACTTGAAAAAAGAAAATGTAAAACGCAGAACGATTAACGTCATTGGTAGAAGAGACGAGACGATAGGTTCGAAGTCGAGATCGTGAAAGGTTTAAGTGTTTGTGTTATATGTCGACATCAACGGCATTTGACTCGAAATTGTCCATCGTAAATACAACCTGTAATATAACGAAGGAGAAAGATCAGAAACCGCATTGAAAAAAGGTTCGTCATAAGAAAAAAAAAGAAAATACGGATCCGAGCAGTGAAGTTTGAGACGTATGATTTCCTTAGGGGAACAATTTGAGAGCAAAAGAAAAGTATGAGTGGCCAAGGTAATCAGGTAATCTGAATATGAATGAAAAAACAAAAATCGAATACAAACCTGAAGTGAAAATGGGTACTCTGAAAAGGGGGGATTATTTATTAGGGTTTGCGTAACCGCGTTGCGCAGCTAATTATTGTCGCAGATTAAAATGAAATCAGATTAAAATGAAACTGGGGACCTCTCCTGCTCACCTTTAAAGCTTATAAAACCCACATATACTCGTTTATTAATAACTCTAACCCTAAACCCTAACCCTAATGCTAAAAAACCCCCAAAAAATGTCCCTAAAAACTTTTAAAATTTTGCTTAAAAAATAGAAAAATTTCATTTTAATCTGATTTCATTTTAATCTGTCACAATTGTCAATAAAAAATAGAAATCAAGAGAGGAATTTCTATTGACAGTCAATGATCGACACAGCCGACATAATCCGATCATCGAGCCAAAATTGATCTACCCAAGGTGATACGAATAAACAAAATTATTACATTTACTTAAAATTTTTTACATTTATTAGCTGTATTTTATAAGTAAAAAATGTTTATTATAACTTTTTCTACTAAATAAATGATATAACTCATTTTTGAAAAAATGTCGATTTGCTTGATTTCTATTGACGGCAGCCCATATATTGGTTAATTTAAAAAATTGATGTGCAATTCAAAAATATCACACTAATGAAATAGCCCATATGGGTAGATTGATTCTTAACAACAATGTTGTCATATCTGATTTTATCCTCTTCTGAAAAGTTGATATAAAGTATTTAAATTGCTCATATAATCGTGGAGTTCTTCATGCAGCCTTGCTGCTATTAAATGTAGCCAGTGTAATTCTTGAATGAAATATATATGACCGGATATTTGCAGAAATATTTAGTGTTTATGAATTCGGATATTAAGAACGTTTTATCGATAAAATTATAGCCTCTTGAAATGATTTGAGAAAAGTTTAAAATTCCAATGGGCATGCCTTTTGCTTAAAACTTAATTCTAACAACAATGACTGGAATTATTTTGTTTGTGAAATCTGATGTCATTGAAATAACTGCAAATGAAACAAACGGTGAATTGATGCTACTAAATAGAATATTAAATAAAATCTCAATAAAAACGAAATAGATCACAATAAATGCAATTTAAGGCAGTCTGATAGCGATAGAGAATATTTTACCTGATTTCGTTCCACCATATGATACATATTACCTCCGAATAACAAATTCCAAATCCTGTTCATACACGAACAGTAGAAGTATGTTATACCAGCACAGGACGACAGTGGCTCGCAAAACTTACGTTTTCTACTCCTGCACTTAATTTTTTCATACTCCTAGATGTACCCAAAATTTATATACTTTTTTGATACTGATATCTAGGGTTCCAAACCGGTTTGAAAATCGCTACCCGTGACCCGTCGGGTCAAACACCTTCTCCAACCGGGTATCCGAAACCAAAACGGGTCGGGTACACGGCTACCCGGGTGACTGTTTGGATCCCTACTGATATCACGTGCAGACCACCATCACCGGCAAGCTTTTTTTAGTTTCGACCTTGTTGCGCATGTTTTAACAAAGATTATATATATTTTTTAAAATGACATTTTTATGATGAGTTTTTCTTAAAAAAACAATAAATCTATTTTACATGTAACGTTTTTTTAAAATGAATAAAACTATTTAGAATAAACTCTATCCGCGTAATAAATGTTTTAAAACAGTATATTTGCGCTTTTTAAAAAAACTTTTAGTGTAATTGAAATTAATTTATTTAAAGTTAGTACTTGCTAGAATTTTTAAAATTCTCATAAAGGTGGTTTCTTGGGATTTTTGAATAACAGTCAATTTTTGACTATTTATTTTAAATTTCAAGATTGTGTTGCGTTACGTCAAATCGCTATTTGTTGTGTCGATCATCAATTGGAGATAGTATTAAAAAAGCAAAAACTTACTTTTTTGATACTCCTAGATGTACACCAAAATTTATAACACTATCTCCACGTGATGATCGACACAACAAATATCGATTTGAAAACAAAGCATTCGTTTAAACCACCTTAATGAGAATTTTTTTAAAAAATCTAGTGCTAATGTAATAAGTACTAACCTTAAATAAATTTATTACAGTTACGCTAAAAATTTTTAAAAAGCGCGGATACTTAATGATATACTGTAATTAAACCATTTATTACCGGATAGAGTTTTTTCTAAAAATTTTTGTTCATTTTAAAAAAACGTTACATGTAAAATAGATTTATTCATTTTTAAAAAAAACTCATCATATAAATATCGTTTTAAAAAATATATATAATCTTTATTAAAACCTGNTGATATCTAGGGTTCCAAACCGGTTTGAAAATCGCTACCCGTGACCCGTCGGGTCAAACACCTTCTCCAACCGGGTATCCGAAACCAAAACGGGTCGGGTACACGGCTACCCGGGTGACTGTTTGGATCCCTACTGATATCACGTGCAGACCACCATCACCGGCAAGCTTTTTTTAGTTTCGACCTTGTTGCGCATGTTTTAACAAAGATTATATATATTTTTTAAAATGACATTTTTATGATGAGTTTTTCTTAAAAAAACAATAAATCTATTTTACATGTAACGTTTTTTTAAAATGAATAAAACTATTTAGAATAAACTCTATCCGCGTAATAAATGTTTTAAAACAGTATATTTGCGCTTTTTAAAAAAACTTTTAGTGTAATTGAAATTAATTTATTTAAAGTTAGTACTTGCTAGAATTTTTAAAATTCTCATAAAGGTGGTTTCTTGGGATTTTTGAATAACAGTCAATTTTTGACTATTTATTTTAAATTTCAAGATTGTGTTGCGTTACGTCAAATCGCTATTTGTTGTGTCGATCATCAATTGGAGATAGTATTAAAAAAGCAAAAACTTACTTTTTTGATACTCCTAGATGTACACCAAAATTTATAACACTATCTCCACGTGATGATCGACACAACAAATATCGATTTGAAAACAAAGCATTCGTTTAAACCACCTTAATGAGAATTTTTTTAAAAAATCTAGTGCTAATGTAATAAGTACTAACCTTAAATAAATTTATTACAGTTACGCTAAAAATTTTTAAAAAGCGCGGATACTTAATGATATACTGTAATTAAACCATTTATTACCGGATAGAGTTTTTTCTAAAAATTTTTGTTCATTTTAAAAAAACGTTACATGTAAAATAGATTTATTCATTTTTAAAAAAAACTCATCATATAAATATCGTTTTAAAAAATATATATAATCTTTATTAAAACCTGCGAACCAGGTCGAAACTAAAAAGTTTAAAAATAAAGATAATAAAGCGTGCTAAACTTTTTAAAAAACAACAAATTTTATTCGTGGACCATGAAATCAAGTTATTTATTAAACCTATGTGTGCTAGAAAAGTTATAATATTTATTGTACACTTCTTATGTGAACACCTAGCCATTTTCATGCATGTCATTGGGTCAATTCTAATATATGATATACAAACTTTGTTACCTCCTATCGGAGGTGAACAAAATTTGTGTATCACGTTTAGAAATGACCCAATAAGATGCAGAAAAAGGCTAGGTGCTTACGTCAGAAATGTACAATAATGTAGTTATTGGGTCATGTTATTAACGATAATCGCTGATTTCTTCACAGCAGACACCGCGTTATGACGTGCCCTTTTGTCACGTCATAAGCACATTGTCCTAGTGAATAATCAGTTATCATCAACATGACCAATAACTATAAATTATTGTATGATCATTTTTTAAATAGGTTATTGTTATTAGGGTCAGGTTTGTAATTTAAGGTTAGTGCAATTTTAAAAAAGCTTGCCGGTAATGGTGATCTGCACGTGATACAAGTATCAAAAAAGTATATAACGTGCTAAGGTTAGGTTAGGGTGAGCACCTAAATTAGGGTTTGATTTAGGCGATTTTGTGCTCAAGAAAAGCTCTTTTTTGATTGTCGGGATTTTTGATTGTCGGGATTTTTTTGTCGGGATTATGACCTGTCGGGATTTTGTTTGTCGGGATTTTGACCCAAACCCGTTTTATACATGTGGGAAAGATATTACGCATTACTAAATCTAATTATATCCGAATATGCTATATTATATTACAATAATACAATAAAGCAATTCTAAATACATAAAGTTTAGCGTTAATATCTGGTCCAGATCCGGTGTCATGCTCGGATTACTTCTCTAATCTTTTTTTTTATTACAATTTTTACGTTATCATTATTATTATCGGTGTTACTTTTCGTCTAGACGAATGACGAAACCATTTCGTCAGGCAACTTCAATTTGACGAATGACGATTGACGAATGATGAAACGCATGACGAAACATAATTTTATATGACAATGTTTACAAGATCCGTCAAACGCAATTATCGGAACTGCAAAGGATCGGGAACATTGACAAATCCTGTGTTGCAACTTATTAAAATTGAGTCAAATTTAGTAGTATGTCCGGTTGACAGAATATATGGCATACACGTAATTTGCAGCTTACATCAAGATTTTTTAAAGCATGCGGTGCTTCAAAACTATGGGATGTAGTATGTTAATTAAATTTAAAATTTTAAATTTAAAAAACAATTTTTTTTTTTTTAATTTAGACCATTTAGCAATACTGTTATGTTCCGCATTCGTTCGTTAAAATTTTAGAAACCAATATTTTACCGAATCAAAAGCAAATCAGGTTCTTGAATCGCACAATCGATATCACAAATAGGTAATATAAAATGTAGTTGTAAAGGTAAATCTGAAATCACTGCAAGGGTAAAAAGAGAGTAAAAAGGCACAGCTGTCTTGCGAAGTAGCTACCATACTAACAATCACGCTTGTAATAATATAATGCAGCTAGCGAATATATGTACAAATACTTTGAAATGTATTGCTCATAAATTAAATTCAAACATTTTTAATTCAAAATCAAATATACGTTAAGTGGATTCAGAATCGATATTAAGTTATTTCAAAATTCTTTACCAGTTTGAGTAGATTTAAATTAAAGTATAATTAGAACAACTTAAGTTGATTTGGAATCCACATAAATTCCATTTTGACATACAATATATATATATATTTTCTTTATAACTCCCTTTTGGAGACGCACAGTGGCGTACTTTATGGCATACAATATATATATTTGCTCTTTTTTTTTTTTTTTTTTTTTTATTAATAAACCATCTTTAAATTATCTAAAGTTCACTACCAATTTATGATAGTTAAACTTTGTTTTCGCATATAAACCTATAGGTTACTGCCCAATCCAGTTATATATGACTATGAACAAATTATGTTTTATGTTTGATTATATTATTATACAAGCTTTATCATGATAAATTTAAAATATTCATGCTAAATAGGACTAAAGAACAGACTGTCATAGAATTCTGTATTATAGAAAAGGTCTTGAATGTGTGTAAGTTTTTTCATGTGTGCATTTTTTAGTTGCCCTTGAAAGTTTCTGACTACGTTCCGAACATTTAAAGGATGTTTATTGGATGTATACGCTATAATTTATAATCTATTGTTTCCTGTGCATTTGATTGGGCGTTAAAAAACCTATGATTTCACATGTCAATGTGCTATGAGCATATGGTATTTGTTATTCTGATAACGTAGTACGTAATATGTATCATATGGTGGAACGTAAAATATTCTCTATCGCTATCAGACTGCCTTAAGATTCAAATTGAATGTTCTATTTAGTATCATTAACTCACCAAAAATTACTTCACAGACAACTTAGTTCGCAGAGAATTTAATTACAGGTAAGGTAATTTCACAGTCGATTTATTCACAGATAAGTTTGTTTCATTTGCAGTTATTTCAATGACATTAGATTTCACAGGCAAATTAATTCTAGTCATTGTCGCTAGAGTTAAATTTAAATTTACTGTAAATTCTCTAAATAGGGGGCATTGGCGTTGTTTCGAGACTTTACGGTAAAGTTGGTGTAATTTATGAAAAAATTGTTGGCTAAATAAATATATTGTCAACAAAATGAATTTGTCTGTGAATTAACCGTCTGTAGAATAATCTTGTCTGTAAAATTAATTGTCTATGAACTAAGTTGTCTATAAAGTATTTGTTAGTGGTTTAATACGAAATATGTAACAAAGCGAAAAGTGCAAAGATAGAATGAACATAAATTCGAACAGCTCATATGGTAACAAAGGCGACCAGAATTATGACAATTATTATAATGTTGGGCAACATTATTGTGATAATCGATCACCGTAACAAAACGATTTTATTAGTAGAATTTAAGAGTTTATTTTATTATAATGAAAAAAGAGAAGCATAAGCGTTACACAAAATATTTAATCGCAGAATTAATATAAATAGAAAGAGCAAAAGTTAGTCTTTTGACTGGTAACGAATTAAGAGAAGAGAAGCATATAGTAAAGATACTTACGCCTGAAAGTTGTTTCAGTGTGTGTCTTGTTTCAAGCGAGACGTTTATAAATTGATAACCAGCTGAGCAAGTTAACAGTTACATCCGTAACTGTCTAACTCTGTGATATGCAACTTCCTGGTTTTAGCGCGAATGCGTCGCGCAGCTACCCTAATGAAAACAGTATGAACATCAACTCTTACAAACTCATACAGGCGAGTCCCAAAATTCCGGGTCGGGATACATCGGAGTGTATCGGAATCGTGGTCGGCTGGATTGATTAAATTTGTCCCAATATCATAAAAATTTTTACTAATAAATCATATCCATTCATTAAGTTTGCTATAGAACCTGCCAACAACTAGGGCTATACGCCGACCTAAATCCGACGCATCCGGCCGGAAATTTGGGGACAGCTCTGTAAAAATTATGAACGTCAACTCCCGTTCGGAAAATTAACAAATTTTAGAACAATCATTTTTTATATATATGGCATATTTTCCCAATTCCAGTATCAGTCCTACCTTCTACAACGTATGTACATACAGTATCATAAATATACTAGATTTGTATGATCATTAAAATTTTTATTATTTTCATTGAAGACTTAGCAAAAGAACGATTAGTAAAAGAAACTATGAATTCATCATACAATATTTCTCAAATCACTGATCATTTTAATAAACTGAATTTATCAGCGGATATAAATGATACAGACGGAACATACAGACTCGGATATTGTTACGAATATGGAATTGGAATTGAAAAGAATGAAAACAAGGCAATCACATATTATCAAAAGTCTGCAGATATGAATAATTCTAACGGGATGTATCAAGTTGGCTATTGTTATTACCTAGGAATTGGAGTTAAATCAGATAAGAATAAAGCTTTTGCATATTATTTGAAGGCTGCTGAGGCAGGTAATTCCATGGGAATTTGGAAAACTGCCATTTGTTACTATGATGGAATTGGCGTAGAAAGAAATGAGGATAAATTTGTAGAATGGATTAAAAGTGATTGATTTTTAATTTTTATTATAATATTTGTAGTTTATTTTGAACTATATCTTATACAATTTAATTATTAGGGAGTAAGCATAAAGAGCTTCTATTGAAACCATTTATCAGCAATTTATGCTCATATTTATTGTTTGTGTTATTTTAGCCCGTAAGTATAAAGAACATTTAATAATTTTATGAAATAAAAACAGTAGAATAAGTTCACAAAAAGAACATAAATACCATTTTATTTACATTAAATATTTCCTTCAGTGTGTGAGTACAAAAGAACTATTAATATTTTTACTAAATAAAAGCAAGTCACAAAACAAAAACACAAATACTTATTGCGTACAAACCATTTCATTCGCACTAAGTTAGTGGGTGAGTATTAAAGAATATTTAATAATTTTACTACATAAAACAGCAAAACAAATTCACAAAACAAGATCACAAATACCTATTTACCATTGTGTACAATAATTACATGCTCATTAATAATTTGTTCAGCACGTGAGTATAAAGAACAATTAATAACGTTACGAAATAAAAACAGCAAAACAAATTCACAGAACAAGAAAATACTTAATTTATTATTCCGTACAAATCATTTCATTTGTATTAAGTTGGTGAGTATAAAGAGCATTTAATAACTTTACGAAAATAAGTTCACTAAACAAGTCTATTTTAAATACTTAATTTACTACTCCGTACAAATTATTTCACTCAGCTTGTGAGTATAGCAAACATGTGAAAATTTTACGAAAATAAGTTCAAAAACAACAGCATAAATACTTATTTCATTCGCATTAATAATTCAGCTCGTGAGTGTAAAAAAACAACTACTTAATAATCTTACGAGATAAAAACAGCAAAAAAATTTACAAAACAAAAACATAAGTATTTATTTACCATTACGTACAAATCATTTCATCAGTAAGTATGAAGAACATTTAATAATTTTAGTACATAAAAACAGCAAAAAAGTTTGCAAAACAAACTTAAATACTTATTTACCATTACGCACAAATCATTTCATTCGCATTAATTATTTCATTCAGAGAGTGAGTATAAAGAACATTTAATAATTTTACGAAATAAAAAAAGTTCATAAACAAGGACATAAATATTTGTTTACTATTACATACAAATCATTTCATGCGCATTAATTTAGTCTGTGAGATAATAATTTTACTGCATAAAAACAACAAAACAAGTTCACAAAACAAGAACATAAATCTTATTTACCATTATATACAAATCACTTCATTCGAATTAATTTAGACGGTGAGTACAAAAAGTGTTTATATTCTGTATAAAGTTAAAATCGTGGATTCGAAAAAACATTATCTATTATATAGATTGTATACGTACGGAAAATGTGCTCATTGTAATAAAGCCAACACGTCTGAAGCATGGTTTCTGTCATGTGATCCCGATATAATTGCTCAAGGATGGACAAGTAACTGACAAGTATAAATCAAGATATTGATTATTGCATCAGAGAATTTCAACTTAGATCTTTAAATATGAGGATGTAATTGATTGGATTCCATTTAATAGATTATCTAATATTGAAAAAATTGGTAAAGGAGGATTTGGCTCAGTATATTCAGCAATTTGGTTGGATGGCATACGAAAAGTTGAAAACATTAATGTCAGCAACATCAATATCTACAAAAGAGCGCGTGAACCAAATAGCATTGTCGCACTTAAGACATTGATCAATTCTAAGGAAAACAATACTGATTTTTTAAAAGAAGTAAGCTAATTTATTAGCTTTATAATTCACCTAATAATTCTTGAACTAATTAGTTATTTAAACTTTAAGTTCAAAAGTCTTATGACATGTAAATTGAATCACAGTAAGCTCGCAATATATGGAATAACTCAAAATACAGAAACAAACGAATACTTGATCGTATTTCATTATGCTAATAAAGGGAATATTTATAAATGTTTAAGAAATAATTTTAATAAACTTACATGGCAAACTAGATTACAAATTCTTAAAGATATTTCCGATGATCTAGATAATATTCACAGAATTGCAGGATATATTCATGCAGATTTTCATAGTGGTAATATTTTGCAAGGGCAACGCACTAATGAAAATGTACGATCTTATATAACAGATCTAGGATTGTCTAGAAAAAAACGTGAAAGGGTTTTAGGAGATATTTATGGTGTTATGCCCTATGTTGCGCCAGAAGTTTTGTCAGGCGAGCAGCAGTTTACACAAGCAGCAGATATTTATGGGTTTGGTATAATTATGACAGAAATGTCAAATGGACAAAGACCTTTGATGGTTATAAATTTGATATAAAACTTGCAGTCCAGATTTGCAAGGGATTGCGACCAAAGTTTGCACCTGGAACTCCTAAATGCTATACCGAATTGGCTGAGAAATGCATGAATTCTGGTCCACAAAAACGGCCTAGTGCAATGGTTATTTGGAAAACAATAGATGATTGGCTTTATAAGATAGCTAGTTTAAATGATAATGAAATTAAAAAGCAATTCTTAGATGAAGATAAAGTTATTAAATCATTGCCGATGTCAAAGCATCCAGATGACATGTACACTAGCAAACTTATTAGTACAAAATTAATTTCAAAGGCAATTAATGGTATTTATTTTCATCCAATATATTATAATAACTGATTTAAAAATAATAATATTTTTTTTTTGTTTACTTAGATTTATCTCAAGCTGGTTCTATTCAAATTAAATTCGATATTACTGAAGTTGAAAGTATTTGACATATGTATACAACAAATAAATCTATTTTGTCTATTTTGTAATTTATAAATCTATAATAATAATTTAATTTGTATCTCAAAAACAAAAATTAGGCTGAATAATAGTGATCAATAGCCAATCATAGTAAGAAGCTTGTTAGATTTAATCATTAAATAATTGATAACAATACTATCTATAACTTCCTATTTATTAAATATTTATTATTCATATATCATACATTTATAAAAATTTAGTGTACAAATTGAATGCTATAAAAAAAATTCAAAAATTATAATTCTAATTGGATATAATGACTTTTAAAGAATTGAGCTACATGACATGTATAATAACCACAGTGTAGCATTTTTTTATTCAATTTCATTTATTTGTAATAGTTTAGTGCATGAGCACAAAGAATTCTTATTATTTGTCCCAAGCTGGCTCTACTCGAATTAAGTTTGATATTACTGAAGTTGAAAGCTTTGGTACATTTAATAATGGGCTTTTTTTGCTAGTAGGAGAAGTAATGCTTTCCTTTGGCTTGTATTTATCCTCCGTATATAAGTTTGCACTTAAATATTTCAAAGTCCAGTTTCGCATGCAGAATTCGATTAACGCTTTAAAAATGCCACAAATTAATAATTTTCTTAAAGGTATGATTGAGTAAAATATCAATATTTGAGTTTAACGAATTAGGACCTAGATCAAGATGTTGTAATGTAAACGGTAATACTTTTGCAAATTGCATAATTCCTTTTCTACTTTCTGTGGACTTAACAAATTTAATAAAAATTTTTTTATTTTAATTTTATATACCGGTAGTTATAGAATTAAGAATAAATATAAGATAGCTGCACAGCATGCGATCCGCGCAGGACCAGTACGATCAGCATCTGTTAATATCTACGATTTGATCAAAAACTACGTACGTTGTGAGGGGCGAAAACGAACCTTACGTCTAAAAGTCATCACCATCCACCATTAAACCCAACTAAAATCAACCCTATCTAACCCTAATAACGGTAAAACTTTGATTGATGCGTCGATAAATTTGGTCTGAGTAACTAGGGTCGGAATAGAGCTCTAGATTATGTCACTAGACTTTAATGTGAGGTCACTGGATTTGGACTTTGTTACGAATTTCATGTATCGAGAGGTGTTATTATTAATTCAAGGATCTTTTGGGATAATTACTAGAGCTAACACTTTCTAGCGGGGAGAAAGTATACAAGACCCCTTTTCGCTTCAATAAAGCATAATTCTCAAGTTGAATTTTAACCTTCGAAAAAAGTGTAGATGTGTTAGCTCTAAGAAAGTTTCTTTTAACCCAAAATCGTTGAATAAATTACTTATTGAATTTACTTTCACCCTTAAAATGTTCATTATTCTAAGTAAATTTGTGTCGTTAGTTGGGACTTTGTAACCAGCATTTTGAACTCCATTTAGTATGACCCAGTTAAAGAAAGAAAGATCGAATTAATAACCTTTTATACAAAAACATAAATCGATTAAACCTTTGATTACCTGATTTATCGAACAATCAATTTATTCCATTGTTAGATTCAATGTCCTTGATCACGTGATGATCGTTAATAATATTAACGACTGCGTAAGAGCCTTACAACTAGAATAAAGAAGAAGAATTATATAAATAGAGTGAGATTTGAACCAACCGAAGAACTATCCACAAGAAATCCCAAAGATACTTATCTTCAGGGATGGCATGCCGCTATGTCCAATTGGTTTCAATTTTTTTGAACATATGTCCATTTTCAATTGGACATATGTCAAAAAAATTGAAACCAATTGGACATGCCAACTTACTTATCTTCATTTGATCACGCCACGGCAAGAACCTAAAAGAACTTCAAGACCCGGACCAAATCAACCACGCTTTTTTTTGCCTACCAATTCAAGGTTCAAGAGTCTTGAACGATTAAAGTGCATTGGTTTGATTAGATAGTGGTGTTGCTGGTGGTTTTTAGCTGTATACCCAATACTCACCACTCCTACAATGTGCAAGCATGTAATTATGGATAAGCCATTGTGGTTTATATCAGTAATGATGAAAAAGTGAATTAGTATATATTAGAATTATCACAATTTCTATTGTGGATTACAAACTTACTCGGTATATAATACGTTTTAAGATTGAGTTTGCAACGAAATTATTGTGGCTTCTATTAAGAATTACTGTAAAAAATTCTCATACAAATCTTGCTTTATTCTAATAATCACAAAATGCGGTTAGGGTTGAGTTTGTTCACGTTGAAGTTATAATATCTTCTATCATGATTTACTGTTATAAACCTTACCTTTGGCGATACACAGTATGTGACTCTAATGCATGTTATTAATGTTGTCCATATCTCCATTTAATTTCAAAGATACAAATTGCGCATGACAAATGGAAATCGATTATTTAAATCTCGAAAATGCAAAGTGCGCGTAACAAACGAAATTTGTTTTTTTAAAAAATAAAAAAATATTAATTCATAGTGATAGATCAATTACGACATTAACACGCAAATGATTATATGTCTCAATAATTATAGATTGAATAGATCGTCATAAATGTTCATATTTTAAATTTTCTCACGGTCTGATTACAAAAGGCAAAGTGCCAAAAATATTTTATTGGTATCGATAACTGATAACAATCGATTAAACATCGATTATGTAACTCCCTTATTAGGAATACAAGGGCTTAAAACAGTTTCATGTATCGTAATAAAAGTATTTTATTATTATTTATTACAGTACTCGATATAAGATTATATTTCAAATCAGATCACGCATGCATTAATTAACAATACTAAACAGGCATAATTTCAAAAAAAATATCCCACACTATTAGTCAATTACAACATATATATTTTTGACGAGTACGTATTTAAACACAATTACGAAATTTTTTCTCATACATGCACATGTTTCATCCCATGCCATCAAAATCACCCAATTGGAAAAATGAAAACTATTACCCGTACTAAATTAAACGGATTCTTCAAAAATCAGCTCCTTCTCACATTTCATGTTACACATTCAACGTGATCGTACTGGTAAAAATCACAGTTCTTAAAAAATTGTAATCATAATGATTACACTAAATATCATTAACCAGAAAATCGTAATCCAATAACCATTTTCAATGACACACTTTTTATGTCAATCATTACAGATGTATATAATATGTTCGCACGCATTCACATGCACATATACGCATACACTGTGCATAAATTCATAAACGCCGAAATGTTAACAAAAAAATCACAATTCTTCCAAAAATAACTAAATGAAAATCATTACTCTTACCAAAAAAAGATTTTGCAAAAACCATCATAGTGGACATCAACTTTGACGAGCATAAACCATACCTCTCACATTTCATGTTACACATTCATGTGATCGTACTGGTATATGCAACGCACCCTGCAATATGCTAATTTATTGCACACAATATGTAAACATAGTTTGTAGATTTGTATAACAACTGTTCTATATAACAAAAATTTAAATTAATATAAGGTTAGGGTAAGAGTAAGGGTTAGCGTTAGAAGTTAGAGTAGATGATAGTATATATCAAAATTTTGCAAGGAATTTTTTTTGTTAGAGCATGAAAGGTGGTTAAGTAGTTGAAATTTTTTGATATAACAAATTTTAGAAAAATTTCTTTAATTTGTTATATAAAGAAAATTTGCACGTTACACCTGATATATACAAGCATATCGCAGCGTGCGATGCCTAATTAAGTCCTAGAATTAAAACCAAAATTTTTATTAAATTTGATCTAGTAGTTGTGAAGATAATTAATTTAAAATTTTAAAAAAGTTAGACCACTCCAACAGATTTTTAATTTAACATAACATAAAAAATTTTATGGGGGGTGGGGGTAAAAAAAAAACAACAAAAAAGAAAAAAATACAAAATTCTATTTGCTGTAAAATATTTTAAAATTTAAAACTATTATATTATATATTTAGTAAAGCCATTTAAAAATATACAATTAATTTTATTAATTTTTAATTTTTACAGTAAAAAAATTTATTAGGTTTTTAATTTTTATAATCTTTTAAATATAAACTTTTAGTAATTTTTATTTATAAAAAATCTTTAATTGATTTAGAAGCAATTTTAAATCTAATTTTTTAAAAACTATCTGATTAAAATTAGCCAAATTTTTTTTATAGATGGTTATAAATATTATATTTATAGATATAATTTTTAAGATTATAGATTAAAAATCATTATACAATAAAATTTATGAATCAACCTACGTAACACCAACCAATCGGCCTAAACTTACTGTTACCTATACGCCAACACTTACTCTATTTAGGTCGAATTTTAATCACGTGATGCAGTGAGGCCGCTCTAATTTAAAACCATGTTTAACACAACACCCTCTCGATTGAGCAAATCATGGGGGAGTTAAACAACATATATATATATAACTTTTAGATTCAAATTTCACTTTTCATATTACAGTACTAAAATGAACCCATACAGAAAGATCACCAAAATTAGAGTAGCTGCATGATACAGTCATGCTAACCTAGGATTATATAAGTTAATTAGAATTAATTAGTAAAATTTTATGAATCATAAGGTTTTATAGATTTTTATTAATAAAATTTTATAAAATCTTATTATACACAAATTTTTATTAATTAATTCTAACTTTATGCACTAAGTAAACTTGTACTGCTCCTAAAAATACATCAAATCAGCAGGGTTAGTTTTATTTTACTTGAAATTTGGATAATAGATGCATAATTTTGGATTTTTGATCAAAAAAGTCAAATTAAGCATCTTTTCTCCAAATTTCAAGTAAAATAAAAACAAGACTGCCGATTTAATGTATATTTAGGCTCTGAACAAGTTTACTTAGTGAATTAAGTTAGGATTAATTAGTAAAATTTTATGAATCCTAAGATTTTATAGAATTTTATTAATAAAATTTTATAAAATCTTATAATACACAAATTTTTATTAATTAATTCTAACTTTATGCACTAAGTAAACATGTACAGCACCTAAAAATACATCAAATCGGCAGGGTTAGTTTTATTTTACTTGAAATTTGGATAATAGATGCATAATTTTGGATTTTTGATCAAAAAAGTCAAATTTAAGCATCTTTTCTCCAAATTTCAAGTAAAATAAAAACAACACTGCCGATTTAATGTATTTTTAGGCCCTGAACAAGTTTACTTAGTGAATTAAGTTAGAATTAATTAGTAAAATTTTATGAATCATAAGATTTTATAGAATTTTATTAATAAAATTCTATAAAATCTTATAATTCACAAATTTTTATTAATTAATTCTAACAAAACGCACTAAGTAAACTTGTTCAGCACCTAAAAATACATTAAATCGGCAGGGTTGTTTTTATTTTACTTGAAATTTGGAGAAAAGATGCTTAAATTTGACTTTTTTGATCAAAAATCCAAAATTATGCATCTATTCTCCAAATTTCAAGTAAAATAAAAATAACCCTGCCGATTTGATGTATTTTAAGGTGCTGTACATGTTTACTTAGTGCATAAAGTTAGAATTAATTAATAAAAATTTGTGTATAATAAGATTTTATAAAATTTTATTAATAAAATTCTATAAAATCTTATGATTCATGAAATTTTACTAATTAATTCTAACTTATTTAACTAGGTAAACTTGTTCAGAGCCTAAAAATACATTAAATTGACAGAATTGTTTTTATTTTACTTGAAATTTTGAGAAAAGACGCTTAAATTTGACTTTTTTGATTAAAAATCCAAACATTATGCATCTATTCTCCAAATTTTAAGTAAATAAAAATAACTCTGCCGATTTGATGCATTTTTAGGTGCTGAATATGTTTACTTAGTGCATAAAATTAGAATTAATTAATAAAAATTTGTGTATTATAAGATTTTATAAAATTTTATTAATAAAATTCTATAAAATCTTATGATTCATAAAATCTTACTAATTATTTCTAACTTCTTGCACTAAGTAAACTTGTCGCACCAAAAAATAAATATAAGCATATTCAGACTCAGACCAGTCTGTATAAAATTTAGGGTCTGATCCCGGACTGGACCTGAACCGGAACTGGACCTATTCCGATCCTGGCCGGACCAAAACCGGACCTAATCATTTGTTGTTTAAGTCCCCCCCCCCCCCTAAAAAATTTTGAACTTGTTATGTTAAACAAATAATTAAATTGGAGTGACCTTATAGCGAAAATATCACTGTGTTAACTGTTCTTCAATATACCTAATAATTCATGAATATTTTCTTTAAAAAAAATGAAAATCCTTACATAATTTTTTTTTCTAAAATATAACATAAATTCGATAAAAAAAAAAAATTCCTTTTGGATAATGTGGCGGCTCACAAGAATATATTAAAGATTATTCGACAAACCGAAATTCAAAAGTTCATAGGTTAACGCAAACTAACCAGAAATAGCCTGAAATAATCATCAAATAAAATGTTATTGTCTTAAAACGCATAAAAGCATTTTATTCTTCTCTGTTTTTTGCTGATCCAGGAAATCAAGATTAACTATACTATATTTGATTGAATACAGGAGCGATATTATAAAAATACATTGAATTATGTACGCATATCACAATTAAAATTACATGCTTGAGAATTAAAATTAAAAGGTTAAGTTGTCAAACTTAAGATAAACTTTGTGCAAAAGATACAATTTAAATTCTGAATGTCAAAATACAAATTCAATTTTTAAATTCAAAAAAAATAAAAATAAAATAAAATAATTGCGAACGCTTTAAGAGAACTGATCGAAAAAGAAATTTCTGAACTAAATATTAATTTTATTAGGTGTAATAAATTTACCAAAGGCGAGAAAATTGGAGGAGGATTTGGAATTGTGAGCAAGTCTTTATGGGAAAATGTGAGTTGCAGTTAAAAGTTTAAAGGGTGATTTAATCCCAAACGATGAAAATGTGTTTATAAAGATATTCGTCAATTTCAAAGAGGTAAACTCAAATTAAATTAATTTAAATATGGTGCAGGAAAGCTTAACTAGACATTGTTTCAATTTTGTATATGCAGTGTAACCTTAATTAGCCAATCAAATTGCTATACAAATCTAATTAAAAATTTTTTTAAAAAAATTTATTATTTAAATTTGAATTTTGATTGGTCAAAAATTTTTTATAATAAAAATCAAAGTTTTTGATTGGTCAAATTTAAAAATCATATACGTTTCAATTTTTATTTTTAATATAAAAATAATCTAACTTTAAAAGCTATTAACTTCTTATAGAGTTATATTTTTAAAATCTGACTGGTAATTTTATAGAACTTGTCTTAAAGAACAAAATTACCAGTTAGTTTTTTAAATTTTTAATTTTTTAAAGAGTTAATAGATTTTAAAGTCATCTATTATATTGGCGAGTTAAGGTTTCCTGCACCATATATTATTGGAAATTTATATAAATATCTATTTTTAATTCGGTATAAAAGGAAGCTTTTTAATGCTAATCGATCGTCTTGTTCTTTAAGTTCTATTGAAATTAAAATTCTGCAAAAAGATAGCTATCATTCACATATTCACATATAATTCTGTTTTATGGAGTCACTATGGACAATTATGGGTATTTTTATATAGTCATGCAACTAGCCAAAGAGATCTACGAAGAAAAAATTTTTCAAAACTAGAATGGTCAGATAAATATCGTATTGCTAAAGGTCTTGCTTTCCTACATGCTATTGACATTGTTCATCGCGATCTTGTAAATATAAATTCATTATAATCATTCTAAATATGTATACCTAATCTCACATTTCTAATTCCATATTTTATAATATTATCTTGCATCCTAGAAATATTTTGGTACATGAAGGCAAAATGGAAATGGCAGATTTTGGTCTATCCAAGAAGATTAATGAAACATCATTTACTTCAACCAGTAGTGGTGCTCACGGAGTGTCTGTATATATGGATCCTACATGCATTATAGTTCCTAAATATAAACGTGATAAAAAGTCAGACGTCTACAGTTTAGGTGTTATTTTATGGGAAATTTTCAAGTAATAGAACTCATTTAATCTAGAGAGGCATCCATTTGCATTGATTGTTCAAATAAGCAACGGAAAAAGGGAAAATCCAGAAATAAATACTCCAAGCAGTACTAGAGATGGGAAAAATGCGCATTTTATAATAACATGCGCATTAATGCGCACGTTATATAAAATGCGCATGATATCGCATGATATAAAATTTTTGGAATTTATGTTTTCACTTCGGAAATATCGGATACGTGCTCAAATTTTTACCCCACCTTGCACTTCTGTTATGCTTATTCGTTTTCTTTTCAGAATTTTTCGAGACCTTTGCATCCATATTCCTTAATTCCGCCCGACAATACGCTCCCTGGCCCGAATTATATATGCTTTAATTTTCTTATATAAAATTTAGATGGGATAAAATGCGCATTCCGAAACATGCGCATGAATGCGCACTAATGCGCAGAATTAAGGAACCATGCGCACGCATGAAACCCATCTCTACTTATAACAAATTGATTTTTTTGAATCTGAATTTGGCATAGTGTTTACCGTAGATATTTTTGTCAGCGATACAATTAAGTAATGGTTAAATGATCGGCGTATACCTTAACGGGCATTTCGGGTTAAAAACCTCGGTCGTGATTTTGCAACTCTGCCATTTTTTTTATCAAATTATTTAAATATACTAGCATTCTTGCACGTCCTTACGGACGTGCAGTAAAAATAATTATTACTGTACCGTATTGCGGCCACCACATAAGTCATATTTTAGCGAATATTACTTAGCCTTGATATTTGTGGCTTTTTGATTATTTGCGGTCACCACATGAGTCATATTTTAGTGAATATTACTTAGCCTTGATATTTGTGGCTCCTTGATTATTTATTCACGGGATTTACAGCGCACTTTTAACTTCGGAGATCAATTTATCTCGTGACAACATAAGGCAAAAAAAACTCCAAATCCGGTTTTCTTGACAACATTCATGTTTGTGTGCATGCATAAGCAAGCCAATCAGAACGTTTTTAACGCGGGCACATCATAGAGATTTACCATATTGCGGCCACCACATAAGTCAAATTTTAGCGAATATTACTTAGCTTTGATATTTGTGGCTTTTTGATTATTTGCGGTCATCACATGAGTCATATTTTAGTGAATATTACTTAGCCTTGATATTTGTGGTCCTTGATTATTTATTCACGGGATTTACATAAATAAAGTCCATGCGACGCATATTCGTGATGTTTAAGTGCATAAATTCACGTTTTTACTGCGTTTAGTGCATTATCCAATTAGTTATGAGATTTTGCGGACGCACAGCATTAAAAATGCCTCAGTAACCACTAGATAGCTGCGCAACGTCGTCGCGCGAAACCAGGAACGGAAGACCAGATAGTGGTTAACTTGGATGAAATCGGTTGATTATTTATAGTTATTCTATGGGTTGTAGAAAATAACCAAATTTGCATAGGTTAACTTGGGTCATATGGCCAAAGGCAATGTGACACGGGTTAGTTTGCACAAATTTGTTATTTATACAATCCCATACAATAACTACATTATTGTACGGGTCTGACGTAACAACTCGTGCGTCACTTTCAATAAAAAGCCAATTTTAATACTATGTCAAAATACCGCATTAGATAACAGCGTAAATAAAAAAGAATATATGATTTATATTATTAATTCTTTCGTGCAAAATATCAAACAATTAAATCAAAATTCAAGCATAAACCTAATAACGTCAAAAATTTATTCTTTTGAAAAAACTAAAGAACTAAATCTAATCTAAAAGCAAAAATATAACTATTATAGAAAGTTTTAAAGAAAGCGAAAATTCAATAATAAAAATTATATTTATTGTTGCTCGATCAGCTACTTTATTGCTATATATGAAAAAGCATATGGGAATAGGTTCACTACCAAACAAGATCTAGCATTATATATTCGAAATTCAATACTTAATACAAAGCTTCTAGTTTATGAAAATTTATCTGGACCTGTACCAATCATTCTCCCAACCTATTAGACGCATAAACCACTGGCCTTTGGACCTCAAATTTCCTAAACTCCAATGTCCCACCACACCTTTGCCTACTATATGAAACTGCAATAAAAACAAGATAGCTAGCTAACATATGTACATAACTAAAAAGAGAATTGATTTGAGCGTCATCTTGCAGTATCTATTTCAGGTATTTGCACCGCACGGAGCATAAATGTCCACTAATAAGGTCCTTGCACTGCCATTGCAGCTGTGAAACCTAACTATTCACTAATAAGGTCCTTGTACTTAGAGATGGGTTTTACGCGTACGCATGATTCCTCAATCATGCGTATGAATGCGCATTAATGCGCATGATTCCGAATCATGCGCATTTTATCCCATCAAAATTTTATATTTAAAAATTAAATTAAATAATCTATCTATATACTTCAATTCTGGATCTGTTCGCTTTAACATTTTTGATTGGTCGCATCCGAAAAATGTGACCTAAATGTAGGAAAACTAACAGAAATACGTAAGATGATTATGACTATTATCATGGTCGAGTAATTATTATGCGTTTAAACAGCACAAAATCGTTAACGTGAATTTTCCAAATTTTCTTTTGTTGTTTGATTGTCTAATATTTACAAACTATTTTGGACTAAAAAAGTTCACGAATACGAAAACGTTTTGTATAATGGTCTCAAGTACAAGAATAAGTGCAAGTGCAAGTGCAAGTGCAAGACATGACAAATGCTCCGCTATAGATAAACATATGATTAATAAAAAAATAGTGAATATATTAGCGAATATCAACAAAATGTTACATTCAACCAAATATTTAGATGATTGGTTTTTAGAATTTTTGGACGGAATTTTTGCCGCCAAGATTATCTGATAATCAACTAATTTTCTCAGTGACCCATAGTTTTATGTTGATCTATCAACCAATAAAATTAGGTTATGTTCAAAAGGTGATCAATGTGCTAAAACTAATATAGCAATATCTTTGCAACACTTATTTTAAAAATTGGCATTCACCAATAAAACTAAGCTGCATATTATCTGTTATTGGAGTAATGAGCTTTGTAACAAACTTTTTATAGGTTAGCTTATACTAATTCAAACTAACGCAATACATTGCAATTACTGGTGTAGCGGACAAATTTTGTAATATAATTTTTTATAAAAACTCATGATAAAAATCACAATAATTCTAATAAAAACTGGCTCAACCATACTGAAATAGAGTGTGAATTCTAATCTTAACTATATACTGTAGTTAATAGAATAGTATGTTCAGTAACAGAATTTTTTTCGTGACGATTCAATGCAAACTAACTCAGCATATTTATGAATATTATATAATGCGAATTTACAGATTTTAACTAAGATTCTAAAGTTTTATACAAAGCTCCCCACGGGTCAGGTGTCAAATTATATAAGATAAGCAACAATGAAGTTTACAATTAGAAAATTTGTAAAAATTTATATATGTGGGCAAAATTTTACTAAGAATTTATATGTAGTATCTTTATTTAGATATATTATCAATAATAAAGATAAAAATTAAAAAAAATTTTATATCATGCGGTATCATGCGCATTAATGCACATTAATGCGCATTTTATTATTAAATGCGCATTTTTCCCATCTCTACACTGCAGCTGTGGAGCCTAAATATTCACTAATAAGGTCCTTGCACTGTCACCGCAGCGGTGGATCCTAACTTACCATTAATAAGGATTTGCACTGCCACCGCAGCCGCAGAGCCTAAATATTCAATATAAAGTCCTTGCACTGCTATTGCAGCCGCGGAGCTCAATTTACCACTAAGGCCGTTTGAAGTTAATTATTTGGTTAACATCACCCCCAGCTGAAATCTTCTCCCCTCCCCCGAAAAAATGAACAGCCAATCAAAATGCTGGATGACTCTTGCTGGCCACCTGATTTAATTAACCAATAAAATTGACCATCTTTGTTCATTTTCATATGTTCGTTTCATATGTTCATTCATTTTAACTACTCCCCCGAATCAACTTCAAATGGCCTAAGTAGGACCTTATACAGCTACTGCAGCCGTGGATCTAACTGCTTACTAATAAGGACCCTGCACTGCCACTGCAGCCACGAAGCCTAACTATTCGTTAATAAGGTCCTTGCCACCAGTGTTTAAAATTTAATGTTCTCAGTGTTCTCAGAGAACATTATACAATTTTTGGAAACATAAATTATTAAAATATGTTCTCTATTTGAGAACATTCAATAAATTCTTTTAATATTAAAAAAAAAATTAATTTTCTTATATAAAGAACGTTAAAATTTTACAAAGAACATTAAGAAATTAAAAATGTTCTTTTTGAGAACATAAAACCAAATTTGAATTTTAAACACTGCTTGCCACTGCAACCGCAGAGAATAGCTGTCCAACAATGACCATTGCAAGAGGTAGTGAAACCTGCTCTGTAGATCGTATTTTGTTCTGTTTTTTAACGCCCTTAAAACAACTCTATTAAAATTGTGTTTCTGTTGGTTGATTACATAATACATACAGACTATTTTGAGCGTAAAAAAAGTCAATCACAGATCAAATGTTGTACGAATTTTAATTAAAGTTCAAGAACAAGCAAGAGAAAATGCAAGTGCAAGAGCATTTGCTCCGCAATTGATAAAAAAAAACATATTAATAATAAAAAAAACAGTGATTACATTACACTCCACTAAAGATTCAGATGATCGATTTCTAGATCGTTCTATTTTCAGTCACTGTCCAGATTATACGTCAACATCTACTAGCCAATAAAATTATTATTATATCTAAAATTGTGATCAGTGTTCTAGAACTAATGTAGCAATATGATCAAGTTATTATGTTTAATGCTTTTTTGATCGGTTATACAAACCGTGATCAAAATATTAAGCAAGTTACGATCAAGAATGTCATCTAATACAAACTCATTATGATTAATTATGATAGTACGTAGTACCAAATCAACCTTAACCACATACGGTATTGTAACAAAATTATTTGTGTACATACGTACATAAGTAAAAAACTGCTTTATAAATTTAAATAAAAATAAATAAAAAAAAGGCACAACAGTAAAAAATTCACATGATCCAAAAATATGAACATTTTTATATTAGCACGTTATTCTTACAAATGTAGTATCAGTCTTTACTTGAATTAACATATTAATTGACGATTTCAATAATTTCCAGGGCTAATGAGCTTTTAAAACAATGCAAGATAAAACTGCAACATATAAATCTTTAAAAATTTATTATCATTAATACATAAGCATAGTAAAAAAAATCTTTTACCATGTTTTTGTCTTGACTATTTTGTCTTAACTAGCATGCATTGTTACTTGGTGCACAGCGCAGATTATCTTACAAAAACACGTCCCTATATTATTTTCAATTTGCTTAAATGTTGGAAGTTTTTTAATTATACTAACTGCTAATAAGTTATCCAATATTTAAATTTTGATCACGTGATTCGCTTGCATTTTTAAGTGCAGTACTTAGAGATGGGCACCATGCGCATGACTGCATGCATGCATGCAATTAATTCTGGCCAGCATTAAGAAATTAAATCATAACTTTGGTCAAAACATGTATGCATGCATGCAAAAAATGCATGCACATGTGCATGCTAAAATGAAAATTTTGTATTTTGCCCATCTCTAGCAGTACTATATTTATTTCGATTCGTTAAAGAACATATGAATTAATATAATTAATATGACGATATATATGCAATAAATTTGCAGTATAAATAACTATGAGTTTTAATTTTTTCAGAATTGCACTAACTAAATCAGCAAATTTCAGTAATAATAAAACAAGATTAAACCGATGTTTACAGAGCTATCTCCAAATTTCCGGGTCGGATATGTCAGATCTAGGTCGGCGTTTAGCTCTAGTTGTTAGCAAGTTCTAATTTATTTTTTTTTTTTGGTTTTTTTTACTTAATGATTTATTAGTAAAATTTTTTATGATCTTGGGTCAATTCCGATCCAACCGACCATGATTTCGATGCGCTCCGACATATCCCGACTGGGAATTTTGGTATTCTAATTGGCTAATTTGCGTCGATCTAAATGTGATTACAATACTCGTTCACATTTTTTTTGACAAGGGGGTGAACTAGTTTCTTAACTCGTTCGACCCTGGACTTTTAGGGACCCGCACCAGACGCACCACTTGAACATCCCTTAAGTATGATGACATGTAATGTGATTCATGACAAATTTAGTTAGTGCAATTCCGAAAGACAGTAAAAAAAAAAAAGAGATTTTTTATAGTGATCGTCATGCACAAAAACCTGTTAAAGCGATGTTTGGTTAAACAATTCTCATACAATAGATAAGTATAGGACTATGGCGGCAATGCTTTTACTACTAGTACAACAATACCGTATGTGATTAAGGTTAAGGTTGATTTGGTACTACAATTGCTAGAATTTAAATTTCGATAACATTCTTGATCATAACTTGCTCATCGATATTTTAGTCTTAACATTTTTGATCACGAAGTGCATATCCAATCAAAAGCGTTAAAGCATATCAACATTATGATTCTAATTATCAAATAAACTGGACGGCAAAAACCAAAACTTTACGAAAAATGGAAAAATCGAGAAATCAAAATAATCTAAATTTTAGTGGAATGTATTGTTCTTGTTCTTGCACTTGTTTTCAACTTAAGACCATTATACAAAACGTTTTAGCATATATTAGGTAATCAAACAACAGAAGTAAATTTGGAAAACTTACGCTTCAAGAGTTACAAATTCTTTCGTTCTCATCTTCGATAATCAGAGATTATCATTTAATCAGGCCAATAAAAAATCCTACGAAAAAAAATGAAAAATGCCAATTATTGAGCGAATAGACATAAAAATTTGTATCGGGCCACCGATATTTACGTCTAAAAAGCACATTTTTACTATTGGTTGTTATAGCATTTGTAATTTCATTCTACGGATAATCGCATTTTTTTCAATGGTCAGATGTAGTACTAGTCACATTAACATATCATAGGACAAGCAGTATCATCGGTCCATGCGACGATAGACATGCGAGAATTAAGCACCAAGTGACATATAGCATCACGTGGACCAATCAGATCCAAGATTTTGCGGACGCACGCCATCCTGGCCCGCCGTATAACCCTTCACTACGTGAATTCATCACTCCGTTCCTGGTATAGACTTCGTAATATTACATATCACTCCGTTCCTGGTAAAAAGATTAATAGCGTGCTAACGAACTAGCTTATACAAAATCGTTATCTATGTTCCTGGTTTTAGCGCGACTGCGTCGTGCAGCCACCTTATTAAATAATCATTCTAACAACTATTTACGGTTATGATAGCATTAAATAATCATTCTAACTGTTCCCCTTACTATTGATTTTTTATTTAAAATGTGAGAATAGCTAAAAAAAAAAAAAAAAAAATTGCATCAAGTACTTGTACACTATTTCGATCATTATAAAATCGCATCTAGAGAGATACTTGTAAACGCCCTCGTGATTAAAATTAGCATCTGCTTGAAACTGACAATTTCCAGCACATGTTAACTTTAAACAGAATGCATCAAAGCAAAAACAAAGGAAATGATCGGCAAAAATTTTAGCGTAAGTACGTACAGTACTGTACGTATAGTACTGTACGTGGCACATCACTAGTTCACCCGCATTTAAATATAGATGCTTGACGCAGTTGATGAAGAGTGACGAAACCTTGACGCAACCTGACGAAGCCATAAGTTGCGCCACTGACGCATGACGCATGACGCAGAAAACAATTATTTTTAAGGTCACGTGAGCAGTTGCGTCAGGTCACATGAGTTGCGTAAGGCATCATTAATTTGAAATAAATCTTCTTCTCTTTATTTAGTATAGATAACTTTCATTTCTATTTTTGTAAAATTCATTAAATGTTAGTCAACATCTATGTAAACTTGATGATTGACATATAATCGAAAATCATAATACGTTACGTGTTAGCACGTGTACGTGTTAAGAGGCACAGATTATAAATTTCTCGATAGTACGTCAACGTGTTAGGCTCAGTAGTTCCATCGTTGAATAACACTTATCGTGTTAAACAACACGTTAACGTGCCAAACAACACGTTAGCGTGTCGTATATTAAATTCAAATGTATATAAACGAATGAATTTGACTTCAATAAAAAGAGATATATGTAGAGAAGTTCCCTTCGATTTTACTTAAGGAAAAATAAAGGAAGCAAGCTAGTGTAGTGCTGAAGAGACCTTTATTCAATATCTTCTAGTAACTATTAGAGTTAAATCGGTTAAACGCATACACTCTCCCTCCTTAATATGATCACTCTGGTAATCGGATTTTGCGGTCGCACAACATTTTTTTTTTGATAAACCATACATTCCATGATTTCACGGTATGGGCATAAAATACCCTTTAATTTGTATCCCACTGATCTAGTATTATATATATTCGATATTATTAGGGTTAGTTATGGCGATAGGTTTTTTAAAATATACATATATGTATTTTTTCCCTATACTTAGTGATGTGCCGCGTACAGTACTATACGTACTGTACGCTAAAATTTTTGCCGATCACTTGTTCCAGTCAATCAGATGCCAGAAAAGAACTATACGTACAGTACGTACAGTACGTACTGTACGTACTGTACGCTAAAATTTTTCAGGTATCAAATAAATGGCACATCACTACCTATACTATAACAATTCTGATAGTATTTATTATACTGATCTTCTGTAATCCCTTCTATGGAGAGAATAATGTATCATAAGATAATACAGTAATCGTGAAGAAATCTTAATGACAGATGTATTTTCAAACTGCGTTGTATATAGCATGCATGCAGCATTGGGGTGCGCGGTATACTATGTAAATCAAAACTATATGTGGTATCATATAAAAATCTATTATCGAATTTTTTTCAAATTTTTTAAATAGATGTACTGCCCTAACGGTTCGATAGTTTTGAATAAATTTTCGCAAAGACTAGTATTACATCTCTACAAACAAGGCTATAGAATCATTTCATTTATTTAAACATGAAAAAACTGTAATATGCTACGTGTTTTTTTTTTCTTAAAAAAAGTAGCAAAAAGAAAGAGGTCTGTACAGTAATATGCTACGTGTTTTTTTTTTAAAAAAGGGGTAAATTTAGTTTGTATTTAAAGAAATGGCTCTATAACTTTGTTTGTAGGGACGTAATACTTGTCTTTGCGAAGTTTTATCCAAACTATCGAACCATTAGGGCTGTACATCTACTTAAAAATTGGCATTAATTATTAAAAAAATTCGATAATAGATTTTTATATGATACCACATATAGTTTTGATTTACATAGTATACCGCGCACCCCAATGCAGCATATCATGCGCAAGCATGAAAAATGACATTTTCTCATCTCTACCCTAACCCAATTAAATTAACGTTAAATTATAGAGAATTTCTATTTGTACACTAGTGTGTACACAGGTATAAGTCAGGTATAGATGATAACCAAAAATTTTGATTATGAAACCACTCTTCGGGTTCTAATAAAAAATATTCCTTGCAAAATTTTAGCATAAACTATAACTCATACCAATCCCAAACCTTAATTTTGGTTTATTTTACAGGGGTTACTCAGATTTGTAAATCAAATCAATTAATACTGTATACCCGTATGTCCGTATGTACACACTAGTGAAAATATGTTCAAACTTGGTCTATTCAGCTATAAATGAATAATACTACGATACAGTATTTGCCTATTTTCAATTTAAACTAGTTTATCCATAATTTTCATTAGACACATTTCCAAGAATATTTGAAAAATGACCATAACCTAATTAAATTAACGTTAAATTATAATGTTCAAACTTGGCCTATCACTATATATAGCTATAAATGAATATTTTGTCTAGTTCAACTTTAACTATTATAGTTTTATCCGTAATTTTATTATTTCACTATAGACACACTTCCAAGGAAATTAGAAAATGGCCCTAGCCTAATTAAATTATCGTTAATTATAATTTTCAAACTTGGCCTATCACCATATATAGCTATCATTGAATACGGTAATATTGATATCATATTTAAAAAATTAATAAATGCTGCTCTTTTGATCAAAGGAAAGTCGGATCATAAAAATTATAATAAATTACCATAATGAAAAAGCTCTTGTTGATTTTTATTCTTACATTTTTGATTATCACTGTCGCTGATCATTAAATTTGAAAAGAAAAGGCAAATCTCTAATTTCTTTGTTCAAAAGACAAGAATTTCCATGCGCTTCACCAAATAAAGCCTGTGGAGATGAAGACTGTTGTTTGTTCCCTACAGAAGTATGTATTCAAGGATTTTGTTGCGATAAGGACCGTGTCTGTGGTGGTGGTAAACATGAAGCTAACTGTTGTAGTGCATCAGAAAAATGCACACATGGTAATTGTAGATGAGTGACATGAAAAGTTTCTCAATATCTATGAGCCTTCTAGATCTTTTCATTTGTTAAACTTTAAAGATTTTTATTAATATTATTTACTAATTTCTCACATGCTGTATACAAAATTAGAATAAACATATATTTATTGAAAAATTAAATATTTTATTATAGTGTATATTGTCAAAATTTGTATATGATAATGTTTATAAATAAAATGTGACCAAGTTGCTTGAAATTAACATGTCAATCACAAATTTAAATAATGCGTTTTGCAATCAATGAAGTAGGTAAAATTTACTAAACGCAATATGAATCTTTGATTACATAAATTTTAAATTGAAAATTTTTTAAAAAAAACCTAGTTTTTTAAATTGGTACTTTATTAGCCACGTAAAACACCCTAATATTGGTGAATCTTAAAACTTTCGAAATATTTTAATATTTAAAGATATAGATCAGTATATTTTCGTCAAATCACTATTTAATTTTTTATTTTATAATCTTAAGCTAAATTATTGCTAGGAAATCGGGAACCATTAAAGTCCGATTTATTATTGCTCGATCAGCTACTTTATTGCTATATATGAAAAAACATAAGGAAATAGGTTTGTTACCCAAACAAGCTCTAGCGTTACATACTCGAACTTCAATACCTATGACAAAGTCTTTAGTCTATGAAAAAAACCTGATTCTATAATTCTCCCAACCTATCAAATGCACCAACCACTGACCTTTCTGTCCCCAAATTTCTTAAATCCCAAGGTCCTAAACCACACCCTGCCTACTACATGAAACCGCAACATAAACAATATAGTTAACATACGCCCATATGGCTAAAAAGAGAATCGGGCGTCATATTTCAGTATTTATTTCAGGTACTTGCACTGCCACTGCAGCCGCAGAGTCTAAATATTCACTAATAAAGTCCTTGTACTGCCACTGCAACCGCGGAGCCTAACTTACCACTAATAAGGTCCTTGCATTGCCACTGCAGCCGCGGAGCCTAAATATCCTCTAATAAGGTCCTTGCACCGCCACTGCAGCAGCGGAGCCTAAATACTCACTATTACTGTAAGGTCCTTGCACTGTCACTGCAGTCGCGGAACCTGTGTTCCTATGAACCTGAGTCAAACAAAACTTAGAGCACGTTCAGGTTCAGCTCAAATTTCGAACTGAACCTGACTGAACCTGAACTGTAGCAAAAATAATTCAAGTTCAAGTTCGGTATTGAACTTTCAAATATGTTCAGTTCAGGTTCAAGCTAAGTTCAGAAGTTCATAAACTTATTTAGAAGTTCTGATGGTAATAAAAGTATGCTATTAAAATGGAGTTTATGTTGGAATTGTAGTCGTAAATTCTATCATAATTTATTGTAAAATTTTCTATAAAACTTACTATCAAGATACGGAATTGCAGCTGTGAATTCTACAATACTATAATGCTGCGCAAAGCTTTCAAAGTTGATTTTCATTTTGCATAACATGTGTTCCAGAATTTCAGTTGGTAGGTTGTTTTTTTTTTAATCTGCTTTAAATTAATAATACCAATAAATATCGTTGCAAAAAAGCTGGCATTAGATGTGGATGAAGATGCCATAGTGGGTAAACTAGAGATGTTAAATTGCTTCTAAATTGCTTTGTGTAACATAAATTTGAAATAATTTATTAAACTAAAATGATAATCAAATTAATTTTTTTAATAAATAATTAGATTAAAAATTATATAAACAATAGATCTAATTACAAAAAAAAGTTAAAAATAATATTTGTGGTAAGAAACTGTCTTTAAGCATTTTATAAGCAATTATGCTTCTGAGCAGTGCTTTAATGACATAAAATGATTAATATTTGCAAATTAGACCAAATTTTTATTTTTTTAATAATATATTTTTTTAAAATTATTATAAACAATTTTAATACTGCAATTTTACAAAAAAAAAAAAATAAAATCATAAAACTAACAAGAAAACTGTGTTAAGCAGTTTGAGCATTTTATAAGCAATTTAACATCCCTAGGTAAACGTGTGATAACAAGACTTAAATTTAATGTGTGCATTAAATTAATTATTTGCAATTTCTGCTTTATATGTAATTTATGATTTTTTAATTTGACGCAAATCAAAAATTTGAATCTTACGCATCTCAAAATTAAATTTCAATCTGACGCAACTCATTTTTAAATCGACGCACATTCTAATTTCGCGCACAACATATTCATGAATATGTTTATTTTTGATAAATCGCATTTAAAAATTCTATGTAATGTTTTTTAAAGCTTTGGAATATTTGAACTGGCATTCAAAAGATTTCGTACGCAAATTTGGAAAAATCAATTGACTGAAAGGTTTAATTGGAAACTTTAACTTTCAGTTTAAACCCAAACTGCATTCGAACAAAATTATGCCAAGATTATTAGAAGAAGTAAATATATATTATTGTTTATTATATATGTGTTTAAAATTTAAATTGCTTCTTTTTTTTAGCATGGCAACATCATGCAGACTTGCGACAAACTTTCTATCTTAAATATGGAATTCTCTGCACAATCTTACTCAATTAACATCCATCATAAAAAAACATTTAAAAGTTAATAATGATATTTTGCCATTAGAAAATTTTATGTAAAATAGCAAGAATACTATAGATAATACTTTACATGTCGATACTTCAACTATAAAAACAATGATTTCGATTGAGGAAAGAATTGATGCTCATAAGATAAGAAATTTGAGGGTGTTGAAATGTTTTTATATATTATGCTGAAATGGGTGTAATGGTAGCAAAGTACTGGAAGGATTATTATTTATGGGATGGAAATTTTTTAGCCGCAAAGTTAATTTTTCGTTTTGCATAACCCGCCGACCCAATTTTTCCAAATTTTTTTTTTTAAAAAAAATTCCTATTGTGCCAATTATTCCATTTTTGGCATTTAATTTTTTCTCTGGTGTCGCCCGATGATGACCTTAATTGTCCAGAATTTCCCGATAGGTCCGATTAAAAAAAAAAACAAAATTTTCTGATTCCATGTTATGCAAACCGAAGAATCAACAGAATCAACAGAATCAACTTTGCATGACCTTAGATGTGAACATAAATTAATTTAGGCCATGCAAAGTTTTTTTTTTTAATTAAAAAAAAAAAAAAAATCCGACCCGCCGACCGGAATTTTGAAACACCAGGTTATGCAAATCGAAAAATTAACTTTACGTAGCCTAAATTTTTATGAAACAGCTGAAGAGGAAATCAACTGATATGCTTATGATGAAATGGGATCTTTGCTATCAAAATGACCTTCCGAGGCTATGTTGATTTTGTGAATAAAAATCAAATTTTCCTGCCATCTAGTAATCAAATTTGAATGTATTTTTTTATTTAATTTGTAGATTCTATTGAGATTTACAAAATAAAAAAATGTTTATTCAAATTGGATTACTAGATGGCTAGCAAATTTGATTTTTATTCGCAAAATCAACTTAGCCTCGGAGGGTCATTTTAATAGCAAAGATCCCAAATTAACGCTTAAAATTGGGAAGGTTTAAGAAAAAATTATTTTAATTTGGCGGCATTGAAAGATCATAAAAAATGTGGTCAGTCAAATATTTAGAGAATAAAAACATTAATTTGATATTATGCGATAAAGAGCTATGTGATCTGGTTTCAGCGCATCCGATTCTTATTTGGTTAGTGTATTCTGAAAGACAACAATTACTGTAATGCGAAGTGATAGGATATCACGTGATCGAAAGATGAGCAAGCACATGACCTTTCACCCCATAACGCCATTATGTAGGGCTAAAAGCATGTGCAAAATCAGAAAATGGCGCAAGGCCAAAGTCAAATAAGGTGCTACAATGGGAATAGCGGTACGTATAAAAGTTAGGTACGACGAATCCACGTCCACAAGTGCTTGAACAGAAAATTCGCGACCCACCCAACCCACCCGAGATGAAGACACGTGACTACATCATTTCCTCACTTGCATTTCTTTGCTTGGATTCTTCACCCACAGCCGGCTTATTTCGGCAGGCGGGATTGACTCCAGCGGCTACAATACCTACGGCGACTCCCACAATTACGATTGCTTTCTCCCGGGATGTCTTTGCCGTTCTGGCAACTCAGTCAGTTACTCACTTCTCTATAGTGATGGGCAAATCCCGATTTTTTCAAAAATCCCACGCGGGATGCGGGATCCCGCGCGGGATAGCGCGGGATTCGCGGGATCGAGTAGAGTTTCGGAATTTTTCACGATTAATAAATATATATATATATATCATCACTAAGAATGTAATTTCTCGTTAAAATAATAATCATTTCTTATAAATCTAACTACATTTATTACAAATAAAAATGCTTATATAGATTTTATCTACTTTAATACATTTGGATCTTATAATTATTAAATTCATCAATTCAGATTTGCCTTAATTTTATCAATTTTTAAAATATTATTATATAAATATATATTTAAAAATTATAATGGTAACAAAGCGATCAATCATAAGCGTATAAAAATTTATAAGTAATCAGGTGCATAATCAGGTATAAATGTGCTAAAATTTATAAGTGATCAGGTACTGTACATACGTACNATAAGAAATTCAATTACATAACTGATTGGCTCAAATTTTATTTAACCTTATCATTCATATTAAATAATCACTGAAATTGGATATTTTCTCCCATATGGTACACAATATTCTTGGTGTATTATTCGTGCAAGAAATTAAAAGTCCAGATTGCCACTTTATTACTGTAATCATGAAAATTTAAAAAATTTATTTCAACGTACAGTTTGCGCACTATCTATAAAAGATTTAATATTTTTATGTAAATACATCAAATACTAATTAGGAATTGGCCCACTTATGTTAAAGCAGGCCGGATTATTTGTTAATGCGGGCCAGATGATATGCTAACGCAGGCCAGAAAATCTTATATTAAAAATCCCGCGCGGGAGTTTTTAAATCCCGCGCATCCCGCACGGGATCACGCGCGGATCCCGCGCGTTGCCCATCACTACTTCTCTAGCACATTTCTGCTAACTTTCAATAAAAATCACTTCCGGCCTAAATTACTTGCCGGCATAGGACAAATAAACACAAAATATGTCATGTAATGCGAATGCTTTTCGAAGAAAAAAAACGCCCATTTTATATAATGATCGTCACGTACTTTAATCGAGGCAAAAACCTGTTCAAGCGATAGATACGTTCTTATGGTTAAACAAATCTTATCGTTATATGTAAATACGTATAGTACTCTGTGATGCATATTGTGATGTTTAAGCACAAAATTCGCACCTTTACTACATTTAACACATTACCAATCAAATACATACGTACGTACGAGATTTTGCGAACAGACGCCATTTAAAAATGCCATATAATACATCTGATATTTTTACCTTTCCTGGCACGTATAATTTGGCATGAAAAATCTTAAACCTGATTTTGCGCAAAAGTCAGTTGAGTTGACATCAATAAAATTGAACAAAACCACACACATTTCATGTTACCTATTCATATGATCGTACTGTATGTATTAGTGGATGACGACGTTTAAAGGTTAGGCAAATGCATACGTACGTACGTATATACATACGTATAACAGTATAATGTGATTTAATGCGTACGTCCGTACGTACTTATCTGATATTCTTTCCGCATCTGATATTCTATCAGATGAACGTGCATACGCACTTACTTATTTCTGTTTAATTTGTATGTTATATCTGTATATAATAAATGGTACTGTAATACAGTAATAAATGGTACTTAGTAAACCATTTTTTCCTTGTGAAAATTTAAACAACAATTTGAGCTTGCTAATTAAGATTTTTTTGATAAAAAAAAAACTATGACAATTAAACTCTTCGAAAAACTTTCAAGTAATTATATCAAACTTCTTGAAATGGAGATGACTATAACGTAATTATTGAAGTTGGAAAATCTCCAGCTATTAAAGAATTTAAGGCACATTCGGCTATTTTAAAATTTAGATCTTCGTATTTTCAAAATGAATTAACAAATATTGATATTGGCAGCGATTCGATTAATAATATTAAAAGAATTCATTTAAACCCAAACATTTCTATTAAACAATTTGAAATTTTCATCAAGTAGGTTATTCTACGATATATATATATATATATATATATATAGTAAATTAAATGCTTTTAATTTTATATTAAATAACTTTTTTTTAATTTAATAATAGGTATATTTATGGAGGGTTGAAGATTTTGGACAACTTGGATTCTCAATTCATTTTTGACCTTACGTTAGCTGCTTATGAATTACTTTTTGAAGAGTTAGCGGAAATTCTTGAAACTTATTTAATTGAATCTATGGCGCATTGGATACATTCTAATATTACTCAGGTTTATAATACAAGTTTCCAAAATGATAGACTTAAAAAATTGCAACAATGGCGTAACGATATTATAGTAAAATTTCCTAAACTTGTTTTTGAGTCTGAATATTTCACTTCACTTAATGAAATTGCATTAGTTTCACTTATTAAACGTTATGCCTTACAATAGGAAGATTAAAATTTGGAAACTTATTATAAAATGGGGAATTGCACAAAATTCTAACCTACCTTCTGATCTTGAAAACTGGACTGATGAAAATTTTATGACATTAAAGGTTACTCTAAAAAATTTTTTACCTTTTATTCGTTACTTTCAAATTTCTAGTGAAGATGTTGCAAATTATATAATGCCATATTCACAAATCCTTGAAAAAAAGCTTTGGAATGATATGGCTAAAATATTTATGGTACCTAATTATCAAGTAACTTCAGTGATTATACCACCTCGAATTATTTTAAAACAAGAATTACTAACTATGCCGACAGAAATACTCAAATATCAGAGAAAGGAAGCACATAAATGTTTCAAGCCTGATAAATTTCTTAAAGCATTAGAATTTTATGAAGAAATTCTTTTGAAAACTGTCAGCATTACGCTGAAGATCAAAAGAATGCTTCAACTTGGGATTTTTTCTTATATTAAATGTGAATCAAGAAACTTAAACGAGTTAATGAAGGCACTTTACAAGAACACAAAACTAACTTCTTTAAATCTTCATGCAAATGAATGTGGATCCGAAGTAGGAAAAATATTAGCAGATGTACTTTGCAAAAGCACTACACTGACTTCTTTGGATCTTGGTTCTAATAAACTTGGATTGGAAGTTGGAAAAGCATTAGAAGATGCACTTTACAAAAACACTATGCTAACTTCTTTGAATCGTTATTATAACTGTCTTAGATCTGAAGGAGTAAAAGTATTAGTAGATTCTCTTTGCAAAACACTACGCTAACTTTCTTATACCTTGGTTGTACTGGACTTGGATCAGAAGGAATAAAAGAATTAGCAAATGCACTTTGCAAAAACACTACTCTGACTTCTTTGAATCTTAGTCATAATAAACTAGTAGGAAAAGCATTAGCATATTTACTTTGCTAAATCACTACACTAACTTCTTTGGATCTTAATAATAATAACCTTGAATAAGGTGTAAAAACAATAGCAGATGCACTTTGCAAAAACACTACACTAACTTTCTTAAATCTTTGTAGTAATAGATTTGGATCAGAAGGTGTAAAAATAATAGCAGATGCACTTTGCAAAAACACTATGCTAACTTCCTTAAATCTTAGTAGTAATAGATTTGGATCAGAAGAAGGAGAAGCATTAGCAATGCACTTTGCGAAAATACTGCACTGACTTTTTTAGCACTTAGCGATAATTATATTGGAGGAAAAGGAGGAAAAGCAATAGCAGATGCACTTTGCAAAAACACTATGTTAACTTACTTAAATCTTAATAATAATAATCTTGGAACAAATGTAGGAATACCATTAGCAAATGCACTTTGCAAAAACACTATGTTAACTTCCTTAAATCTTTGTGGTTATGGACTTAGATCAGAAGGTGGAAAAGCATTAGCAGATGCACTTTGCAAAAACACCACACTAACTTCATTGAATCTTCAATGTAATAGTCTTAGATCAGAAGAAGGAAAAGCAATAGCAGATGCACTTTGCAATAATACTATGCTAACTTCCTTAAATCTTTGTGCTAATGAACTTGGATCAGAAGGTGGAAAAGCATTAGCAGATGCACTTTGCAAAAACACCACATTAACTTCCTTAAATCTTTGTAATAATAAACTTGGGTCAGAAGGTGGAAAAGCATTAGCGAATATACTTTACAAGAACACTACACTGACTTTCTTAAATCTTTGTGCTAATGTACTTGGATCAGAAGGAGGAAAGCATTAGCAGATGCACTTTGCAAAAACACTACGCTCACTTCTTTGGATCTTGGAAATAATAATATTAACTTTAAACTTAAATCAAACAATCATAATACACAAATATTTAATAAACATAATAGATAATTTGTCATATAATAAATGTAAACACTGTAAGTTACTATTAAAACTAATAATAAAAGAAAAGCATGAAAGATGGTTAAATATAAAAATGAATAAACCCAAATACATAGAATAAAAATCGTATAAAAACCTAACAATCTTAAAAATCTTACACATACCTATTAAATAAATCGAAAGCTTATCTAAAATTTTTGATTAAATCATAGCATATTATAATTTGTATTTATATGTTGAATCAAAATTATATCAATTCTAAATTGATATAGGCAGTAACTCAGTATATGAAATTTTAAATTGAATAAAGTCAAAATTTATGAACCCATAATTCATAATTTGTACCCAAAAAATTTTTTTAATCAAAATATATTTATAATGAGATTAGAAGATTTGTAGACAGTCTATTTAAAGATATTATTTGTTCAACATTATACATATATAAAACCATATAAATTGATACTAATACTGTAATAATTTAGGTTTATATTCAATAATTGTGAATAAAAAAACCAATCTTTTGATAATCAATATACTATTTCAGAATGTTATTTCTTTAGACCTGTTCTTAAATAAATTTGAGTGATAATAAATCAGTTTCTAATTATAGGGAGGTTCTAAGTTAACAAAAAATAGCAATTATAATCAATAAATTATCTTATTAAACTGCATTTTATTAAAGAATTATTAATTTCTTTTTTTTTTTAAAAGCCAAACTTCCTGAACATGAACGAATACTATGTTCTTGAAATTTTATAAAATTAGTTGTGTAAATCAGATGTTTGTAAATTATATACAATGAGTTTCATAAATCGAATGAATCTATTTTAGTCGAAATAGGTGATATATTTTATTAGAAATAGGATATTTTATTTTATTTTCAATCAAATTCTACAAGCAATTATCTATCACTTTATTGCAGTATAAACTATGTAAGATTATTGTGATTTTGCAGAGATTAATGGCATCATAATCAAAAGAACTTTAGAAATGCAGTAAAAACTGTTTCGCTTATAGTGTAACTAGTTACATAACTCAAATATCTGTTAAGATGCATTTTGGTTTATGCTAAAGATTATATGTATAATGAACTAGAAAAAACCCTTTAATAATTATTCATCATATCATATCATAAAATTTTGTAATTATTAATTCTAATTATTATGATGATATCAAAATATCAATTCAAATTTAAATTTGATTCATTTATCTATTTTTAAACATCGAATTTTTTAAAACATTGTTTTTTTAAATCAAAAATCTTAACAACTTACTAAATCAATATAGAATATGAAATATAATTCATATATATAAGAATCATTACTTTAATTTAATTTGAAAAGTGCCAATGGGGGATGTTTTAATTAAATTCTATATGTCATAACTAGTACAGCATCATTGGGACGATTCTATTGCATCATTATTATTGATTAATAAAATAAACAAAATTTAAGATATCACTAATCTATACTTAAAATATAGTATTGATACTTTTATCAATTATATGTATACAATTATTATAAGTTTAAATTAAAATTTTTTATGAAAGGGTGAAACCCGTGCTGAGGTGATCACGCTATTGATGCAGATTTAGCTTAATTAGGGTACTATTTTAGGATAGTTAGATAGAGATCTGTATCAATAACGTAACTATTTCGTCGCGGGTTTCACCCTGTCATATTCTTTTTATTAATAATATTTTATATCAAAATTTAATTCAAATAAAATAATAATTTTACCATGATATTTGATAATTATATGTGATTACTATAAAGAATCAAATTGGTTGCTCATGATAATATAACTGTGAATGCTATTATTTTTAAAAAATAAATCTATACATAAAAATTATAAATAAATCAGGATTTCAAAATTAATTAATCTAGAAGCTATAATTGTATTTGAAATTTTATCTGTATTAATGAAATACTAGTATACATTTCGTTAGGATGATTTATTGTAGTAACAATAGGAGATATCTTATCTAATAAATTGGAATTTAAGAATTGCTCTTTAATTTCATTATCGTCTTGTGAATTTATTTAATCTATCAAATTTTTAATTTCGAAACTAATTTCATTAGTTTTTGGTTGTTTCTATGGATCTGAATCCATGCATAGTTTGGCTAATTCTACATAGCATTTAGGTGTTTCTGGTATAAATTCAAATATCAAATTTTATATGCTAATTCAGAATCAAAATCATATCCATCGAATGCTCTTTATCATTATAACACCAAGACTGAATATGTTTGATACTTGTGAATATGATTTTCCTTGTAAAATTTAGGGTGCAACATATGGTATGACCCATAAATATCATTCTCAAGTTTTTTACTAGATGAAATTGAAAATTCTAAATATGTGACATATATATGCATTATCAAGATTGTTTTGTAATATATTGCCACTATGCAAATCATGAAATAAAATTTTTATAATGAAGTGCTTCGAGATCAGAACATTTCATTTTCAATATAGCAAAAATATTTTTACTTAAAGAACCCTTTCCAGCAAATTTAAGACAATAATGCTATTTCTTGAGTCATCTTTGGATATTTCATAGCATTGCAAATTACATTTGAAATATAATAAGCTATTAACTAATTAGCAAAAAATTAATAGTTTGTATCAGTTTATAAGGATAAAAACATAAATAAGTACTTACTTCATTTGTGAAATATTCATGTTATTTTTTTAAGAATTTAAGAGCGACATTTTGATTCTCCCATTTTGCTTGATATACATCTGAAAATCTGCTTTGGCCTATCATTTTAATGTCTTTAAATTTATTATAAGGGATTTGCAATAATTTAACTCTCAGTTTTTTTTTTATATAATATTCTAAGGCTTTTATTTCGTCTTTTTCTACTCTAATTTCATGTCTATAGCAGTAACCAACTTTAATTTCTCCTTTAGTGTAACCTGATTTAGAAGCCTTTAAATAATATTCAAAGGCTTTATGTTTATTTCTGATAACTTCAAGCTTCATGTTGGTAACAATATTCAACTATATAAATTCCATCAGTATGTTCCAAATCTGTAGATTTCATGAAATATTCGAACACTTGTTTTTCATGTTTTTTTAGATAATGTAATCTAGCAGAAAACAGGTTTTTAGCTTGTACAATGGAATTTTCAATTTCCTTAGCAGTAGATGAGTCTGTTAATTAAAATTTGGATTAGATTAGTAGAATTATTTACAATTAAAAAAAATCAAACTTGTATTTTCTGGAAAATTTACCTTTACTAACAAAATGATTCACTAATTTTGTTGGATATTAGACTATTAAAAGTAACAATAATTTGAATTTAGAAGAGAATGTCTTATTTCATATGATAGGAATAATTTTTCAATTAATCATGTCTCTTTTAAAATTTTCTTGATGTCCTTATCTGATTTACATTGGAACTTAAACTTTTTAGAGTAACAGGTACCTCATAAATTTTCTGCATACATAACAGAATAAATTAATTGTAATCTTATCCGATTTATTAAAAAATTCAGGTATTATATCTAAACTTGCATTTTCATGATTTTTGAAGCCAATATTATAAATACATTTTCTGGAATAGCTGTTTCAAACAATTTGTTTGAAGAAACATTCAAATCAGCTTAGTCTTCGTCCATTTTTTTTATTTTATTTTTTCTCTATCTTTTGTTGAGATCAATTTTTAATAGACTATTTATATAATAATTTTAACAATAAATTTTGTAAAATTCAAATTGCAGACACAACAAAAGGAAATAAATAGAGCAAAATTTTTGAAAATAGTATAGTAATATACCAGATACTAGATGTAGAATTTCTAGAAGATCTCTTTAGAATTTCTTACCATTAATGAAGTAATAAAAAGACTATCATATGACATTTAATAAAATCCATTAAAGTTTCATTATGTTAAGATCTTTAGTTATATCTTAATTGATCCTAAAATTTAGCATCTTTTTGTGTAATAGAATAGTAAATAAAAAATTTTTAGAGCATAAAAGAAAGTTATTTATTTCTAATATCAAATCAAAATGGACAATTGCTTTTGTTCTTTCTAGTTTGCTATAGTTTGTCACATAATAACTATATGGAGTACTGAAAAACTGCTAGTTATTTTGACATATAGAAAACATGCACACACATACTATTAATCTGCAAATAGGTACCAAAATTTTTAATCGATGAAGTAAATTTGAAATTTTTACAATTTTGCACATTCCAAATCTAGTAATTTATACATTACTGTAATAGGAGTGGTTATTTATAACTACTAGCAATTCCCGTAATATGATATATTTTTGATTGCATAAATTTTTTATATTAAATAAAACACATCCAAGCATTCTTGTACATAGTAAGTTGTTTTTCAACAAGAACAAGCTTTAGTTTTGTAATTACTTTTTTTTACACAACAATAGCAATTAAGTCAATTTTCTTGAGCCTTTTCTTTTAAATAGTTTTTTTTTTGATAAAAAAATAAAGTCACTTTGTTAATATAGATGCCTGATGCAACTATTTTGCCATTGGCAACTCATATGTTTTGTCATTGTCAAAATAATGCAACTATATGGTTGCATCAGGTTACGTGAATTGCATCAAGCATCATTAACTTCACTTGAAGAGTTGCCAAATTATTAATCATTGTAAATCATTGTATTATACTAAATCAATATTAAAAATTAAATTGCTTATACTGATAATTTATTTATAAATTGCTGTATTTATTAGAAAAATTAATTATAACTTGGAAACCTCATTATAGTCACCCCCTATATATAAACATTTTCTTCATAAGGATTTTTTTTAAAAAAACTACTATTATTAAATATAATAAACTTGACCTCTATAATTGTCACACATTTTTGTATCTCAAGCATGTGATTATAAAGAGGTTGAACTGTACTGTACAGTATTGAACGAATTGGTGAAACTTTTTTTGAAATCTCATCTCATTAGAGGTGGGCAAAATAGTATTTTTGCTACTATGCATGTGCATAATATACTGCATGCATGCATGCATATATATGCAGCATAATTAAAATTTATTATTGATTTTTAATATCAAAAGCCAATTAGTTACAAGAAAATTTTTGTTAAAATTTATTAATTGTTGTAGATCATAATAAAATGAATGTGCATTTTTATTTAACTTTTTAAAATTCATTTAAACTATAAAATTATATTGTAAAAAAAATTAAATAAGAATAACATTGCTTTGTGTGAGAACAAATATTTATATAATATATTAGATATGAGAAATTACTTTAATCAAAAAGCATTATATGAATTTTTTTTTAAGAGTTTGATTATATCCTGTTTTAAGGATTTGTTAAAGTTTTTTTTAAGACTTGTACAAATAAATAATATACAACAGGGTGAAACCCATGTTATGAATTAAATAAAATTTGTTATAATCATCATATAAGAGTAAAACCTGTATTATATTATAAAACAAAAATCAAAAATATAGAATTTATTCTAACCTGATATACTTACTAGAAATATGATTCTGCTTAAATTGGTTAGTTTATGCTTTGAAACCCAATCAAACACTATTTTAAAGCACATGAATATTAATTATATTTGCCAAACATGTTAGTTTAAATACTGTTTAAATAGCTATTTAGAATATATGCATAAATTATATTAAGTATTTGACTAGTATTTGTATAATACAGTAAGTTTCTGGTCTGAATTTATCATGAAATAATAGTATAGAAGTAAGTTCAAAAGACTTCAAATTCAATAAAAACTTGCTTGTAACCTTGATTTTGAACTCTCTAGTTTCATGTAATTGAAAACTTGTGTTCAAGAATAAACAGAGAAGAATCATATCCTATGATAGTATTATTTTTTTTGTTTTTTTTTGTATAGGTATTTTGGTATATAGAATATTAAATTATGTGCATGCATAATGCATGCATGCATGCATGCACCATGCACGTGCCCACCTCTACATCTGATGATACAGCTTTATATTTATGAATTATATCTTATACTACTTGTTGGGATGTAATAGTATTTACATAAATTTTTTTAAATTTTATCTAACTTGCACATATTGTTACTTGGTGCATAAAGCTAATTATTTTATAAAGTTACCTAAATTATCCCAGCTCGATTAATTGAATGAGTTTTTCAAAAAGAATTTTAAAGTATTAGTTGTGTACCCAATATTTAAAATTCAGATTATATAGAGGGTTGAATTTTTAATATGTTCAAATGCTCATATTATAGAAACTTCTATCTATTAAATGTCATTTATTTTTCTTTTGGCTAACATAAATTTTCAAAATTTGACCAAAAGACTTACAACTCAGAAGTTTATATCTTTGTAAAAAAAGTTATAGAATTTTATTTATTTTTAAATTATTATCTTTTTTTAATATCAAATAAAATTGGTTTGCTTTGTTTTTCAGAGATTTTATTTACAGTATATGTAACAAATATATATACAGTCAAACCTCCCTTGTGACCAACCATAAGTGTGCATTTGTAGAGGGTGTGCATTTATAGAGAGCAATTTTATAAGTATTATTATTAGTTGGAACTGAGATATAAGGTGCAATTATAGAGGATATGCATTTATAAAGAGTGCATATATAGCAGATTAATTATATGCATATTACATAGTTGTTTGTAAATTTTGCTAATAACCAATTTTGGGATACAGTATTTGGCTCAAACAACAAATTACAATTTTTGTATACAAATTGTAAATTTTATATATATTAGTTTTAAATTGGCTTGTTATTTTAAATCGAAATCAAATTTACTGTTTATAATTTTATGTAACAAATGTCTTTAAATTATACTTCTTTTGATTTTATATTTATATAACTAATGTTAGGGCTGTTAATCAGTCCGTCCGGTCTGTCCCGGTTAAAAGACTGCCCGGTCTTTTAAAAAACTGGACCGGACGCGGTCCAGGACCGAAATAGGACCGAATAGAGCTAGACTGGATGAACCGATGATCAATATAATACTTTTTTGCTATAACGGTGAAATTAAGTTTGTCAGTAAATAATATTTGCTTATATGATATTAATACGTTTGATAATTTTAGTTATACATAAATTATGGATTAGAAAATAATATAGTTTATTAATATAGCAAAATAACTCATTTAATTAATTTCGTAAATATGAACATTATAGTTTAAATCAGTTAAAAAGATAGTTTGTCACTTGTAACCACTTAAGATTCAATAATTTGATTAAATAATATAATCATAATTGGGCATGCCAAATGTTCAATCTTGTACTGATTCAAGACAAAAATGTCTTAATATATAAAAAAATTAAAGTAAATCAACAAAACGATTAGATGTTACTTGTATAGAAAAAAATATTTATTAATAAAATATTGTTAGCATTTACATGTCTGTCAAATACTTAAAAATTTATAAACTTAATATATTTAATAAAAAAAATATAAAAAATAAAGTATACTACTAGTATCGGGTTATTTCCAATCGTAGTTTGAATGCTATTAGAATTATGCCATTCAAGTATGATGAAATTTTTTAAATTTACTAGTATTACTATCTTAACATCACAATACAACAATAATTTTTTTCATTAATTTTCAACAATAATTAATTATCCGTAATATGCTTAATAGAAAGTATGCAAATTTGATTTTCAAAATAAATTAGCCAAATTTAGTATGCGATATTTTGGCGTTGTAATCTTTAAATCCAGATGATCCACATTATACATATCAATGTGTACCAATATTGAAAAAATTGATAATCTATAATTTGACAATAATGGTACATTCATTACTTACATGCGGATTGGCAAGATTATACCTATTTCAGATTTGAACAATATACTATATTTGCATTTTGGATCACGAGTTTGAGGCAAGCTAATAGTTAATTTTAGTCGAATGCAAATTATAATTTTCATAATTAAAATTCTCGGCTAAATTAATCATTAGCTTGTTTCAAACTTGTGTTCTAAAATAATGCCCATAGGCGTTATTTCGCACATAGTGCAAATTGTAAATCAACTAATCATGCCATTGCTGTCATTAATAAATATCTCTATTTTATTAACATTAACAATAGCCCATTCACATTATACATTAAACGTGGTTTAATCTTGTTTAACAAACTAAGGGTTTTGTATTTGAATTTTAACCAAAAACAACATTTTATAGTTGTTTCAAAATGCATATTATCAAGATAATATTTAGTTTATTTGATATTTACTATTAGGACCGACGGTCCTTTTGGTCCGTCCTAAAAAGGACTGGACTAGCCCGGTCCCTGGATGGACTGAAGGAATGTCGGTCCGACCGGACCAATTAACAGCCCTAACTAATATATAAAATCTTCATATAATAAATTAATAAAATAATCCTAAACACCTAGAAATATTTATTTATTCACTGCAATTGCATATTAAATTTATTTATTTATTTTAATATAATGATTTTACATGGTATTCTCAAAGTTTATAAACATGATTACATATCCATTACTCAGATTACCATTTCATTTATTATTTAATATTAATATAAAATAAATTATTTACCTTACATTTCAACCCACAGATTATCATTTATTTAGTAAAAACATGACTCAAAATACAAATTTGCTTTTTTTGGAAAGTGATTCTGCATTCAACTAATTTCATTAATCTTTTGGAAACTCCTGCTCAGTATTTTTTACCAAATATTTGCATTAATTCTTCTTTGGCACTTTTCTTTAAATATTTATGGCTATTCTTTAAAACTTTAAATTCTATAATTATAGAGGTTTTATATTCTACTTGTGATTTGGGGTCAACCCTTAAATCAAATTGACCAAATCCTTATTCTTTATTAGATTGGATTTTGTATTTCTAAAACTTTGCTTGTGAAAGTAACCCAACCATAAATAAGTGATTGCCATTTTCTGATTGGTTATTTGTACATCATAAAAAGAAAGCATTTCAATTATTATGTTTTGCAAATACTTTCTGAACTTTTGTATATCATATCTTAACAAAATATCCAACATGGTATCAACTGAATATGAATTCTGTTGCTTTTTTTGTTGTAATTCTTGTAACTTTATTTCAATATCCTTGCTTGGGACAAGAAGATTGTTATTCTTTATTGTGAGATAACCAGAATAATATAAAAATGTTCATAATGTATAATACTTTGTAGCATGATAGTCTATAATCAATGTTATTTATACCATTTTTCCCATTATTACATTATTGACGTTTAGTTTGGATATTTGTTCACAAGACAAATGCACTAAGTTTATAATTGTCATGTCACCTATTATGTTTTTAAAGAAAAATCATCATTAATATTATAATAATAATTACCAGTTTATGCAATTAATCAAACAATATAAAACTTAGTGTATCAGTTTGATGACATTTGAAAGTCTTTTAATTGATGTAACATTTAATAATAACAAATTATAGAGTTGGATTCCATTACCGGCTTTATACTATTTCTTAATTTCCTCCTGATGGTCCAAATTATGGTAATGGAAAATAGCAGAAACCTCATTTTCTGTAATCTGAATTTATTGGCAAACTCATTTTTATTTATTGGAAAAAAATAATAGGCATGGAATCCTAACTTTGCAATAAGATATATGCCTATAAGAAGTGCCTTTTCAAGATTCTTCTCATTATCCTATATAGATAGATAATTCTTAATTTTTATTTATAAAGCCAAAATTTAAAAAAAAAACTCACCTTAAAGACTATTTGAAGAATAGATGCAAAAAATTTATGCACATCTTCATAATAATTATTTTCAAATGCAATATTTAATAGATGAGTGTAATAATCAATCAAAATTATATATCTTCTATAGCGATAGTTGTTCAACCATTTAGTAAGATCTAATAATGAATATACAACAATGTTATTTAAGCATAATCTACCCCAATGGCACTGACGGATTTTCACTGATCTGCAATCTAGAACATTGTCACTAAAAAATCTTCGAACTCGTATAGGTTAAGGTTAGGGTCTATGCTAAACTTAGAGTTAGAAGGTTCTTTTAGTAAAATTGTTCAAGGAAATTTTTTTGTTAGAGCGCATAAAGTGGTTTCTTATGCAAATTTTCATGATATGAGCGATTTTTGAAAAAGCGAACGTTTTGTTTTGATCTTCCTTCTTGTGCTATGTTATATCAAAACGTGACTCGTTATTATGTAAATTGAATGTTCTAGATTGCAGATCAGTGAAAATCTGTCAGTACTACTGGAGTACTTTTTAAGCATATGGCTAATTTAATTCATTTGTCGATCATTTGTTATGTGACAAAATCATGACATAACAAAAAAACCTATTTTTAGATAAATTTCAATAATGACTATGTGATTGATTGGAGGTAAATTGTGACAATCTAGAAAAAAACCTGTTTTTTGTTGTTTTTCTTTGTTTAGATCAAGCCGCGATCCAAATAGAAAGCTAAGTTATATATAATCTATTTCAGTATTTATAAAAAGCAAATATATTGGTTAATTTAAAAAATTGATGTGCAATTCAAAAATATCACACTAATTCGAATTAGCCCATATGGGTAGATTAATCCTTAACAACAATGTTGTCATATCTGATTTTATTCTCTTCGGAAAGGTTGCTATAAATGTATTTAAATTGCTCATATAATCGTAGAGTTCTTCATGCAGCCTTGTTGCTATTAATTGCCAGTTATTTTAGCCAGTATAATTCTTGAATAAAATATACATGACCGGATATTTGCAGAAATGTTTTTTAATTATTGCCGCATTATTCATTATGATTGTATTGCAGAATAATTCCTTTCAATAGCTCTTATTATAAGGAAAATTGGGTTTTAAGTAGTAATATGGGCTAACCTCGGCCCATGGCCGGGCAGGCGGGCGGGTCGGCCCTTGAACCATATCACTGCAGGTTAGCCCGGCTGGGATATTGTTAAATTTTTTTTGCTTAATAGAATTTCATTGTATAACTTATAATTATTAGTTAAATCACGCATAGAGATTCTCAAGTTAGTGCTTGCAGTCGATAAGACCAAAATCGAATAGTCGACTTTTCTAGTCGATATTTATAAATTCAACTAGTCAATTAGGAGTTCTAATTGCATGTTCTTTTTGCTGATTAAAGTACTGATTGTCGATTATAAGTTAGTAAACCGCTGTCATACATTATTACTTTTATTTCCAACTATGAGAAAATAACCCGTATATTACCGGCCATAAGAGGGCCCATCGGGCCCTTTTATAACTACTTCTTTTTCGCAGATATAGTAGATCCTCCAGATATATGCATTACATGCACTCTTCCTACTATTTGTAATTTATGTTATATTATATTTGTATGTGTGCTTATGATGTGTTGATCATTATATCGACTAACTAAAGTCGATTGTTTGAGATCAACTACTATCATTATCTCAAGCATTTCTATAGTGTAATTTTTTTTTTAATATAAACCCTACTATGGGGACGCCAGATGGCGTACTTTATTATATTACATATTACATATTATTTATCTACTACTTATTAAAGTTGTGTATACCACCCTCTGTTCTCTTATACATATTACAATGCTTTAATATTTTGAACTTCTTCTCAATTCTATTCCTAATGATTATGGGAATCGCAGGCTCTGGTATTAGTTTTCTGCCCTATCTAGCCTGGGTATAACAAAACCAAATCTAGTATAATGCGTTAACATGTAACCATCTCGCTATTTCCTTCTTACTCGCGTCTCTAACGTTCGATGCCGTGATGGTTTCCTCGTAGGTTCTTGGAGGGGTCTTCTTTGGGCTTATGTATGAGTATACTGTTTCCCATATGATTTTACTATTTTTGTAGTTTACAACAAAATGTTCATTGGTTTGGATTTCTTCAGAGCACATCGGACGGGTACCATCATAATTTGGTATTATATATTTTAGCCTGTATCCTAGTGGCAACGATTTATGGCAATACCACCAAAAAATATCTTTCCGCTTGTTGTTAACCCATTTTATCTTTGACTATCTTCATAAGTCACTATTTACTCCATTATTGTTTTCTTGCTTCTGTATAGCCATCGACAAAGATTTATCTTTAAAAAAGCAACTCCCTTCTGCACTGTGTATTCGTTTCCTAGTACGTTAGCAACTTTAATGTTTTCTGGCTCACAGGGCCACATATCCACATCTTGATTTATGGAACCCCAGTTCTTTTTCATGCTATAATAAAAGGTTTCCAGTACTCTGGCCAAGCTCTGTTTTTTACCAGAACCTCATTTAGTGCCTTTATTGCCATGATGTTCTTTTTGTTTTGTAGCTCCACCCTAATTAGCTCTCTTTCTGTCTTTGCCCAGCAGTTGTTACTTGTAAGTAATTTTATAAAAATAGTAATTAATTTCACATCCAATAGGTCCTTTATTATCGGTGCATTTAGACCACCGTATTTATAATCTTGCTGTAGAATCGAGTATCTTGGGAGAATCTTACAGGAGTTTTTAATCTAGCCCCTTACAAGATTGTCTATTTCTGTAAGTTGTTTCCTACTCGGAGGTGCAAGGTATGCAACATACCAAATTTTTGATAAAACCAAAGTTTTAATTATTAAAATTCTGCCCTTGATGGACAGGTTATGCTGCGATAGTTTTTCTAGCATAGCCTTAACTTTTAATATCATTTCCGGCCAAGTGTTTTTACTTATTCTCTCTTGCGAGTCCAACTCGTATCCTAGTGCTCTTACCGGTTTATTATCTGATAATATTTTGAATTTTTTTGCCTCGAGATGTTCTATATGTCAGACATTATATGTTAATGGCACTAACACTGATTTAGTTTTATTAATTTTAGCATTGGATGCCTCCTTATACTCTTGAATCAATTTGGTAACAATATCCTATTCTGCATATGAAGCTATGCTTATTGTAAGGTCATTTGCGTCGGCTGTTAATTTAAACCTTTGTTGATTTGACTGCTGATTTAAATCTATTCTCCTTAAGTTTTTCTCGAGCGATCTAAGGAAAGGTTCGAAAGCTATTATATACAGAAGAGGTGAGAGTGGATCACCCTGCCTTACTCCACGACTTACTTTGAACGGTTCTGATATTACTCCCGAGTCTGCTATAAATGCAGTTTGTTCTGAAAATAATGTACTAATTGTTTGTATAAATTTTGGATCGAACTTCATCTTTGTTCATACCTCTTGTAAATATGTATGGTTAACACGGTCAAAGGCTTTTTGTTGATCCAGAAACAATATCTAACCTTGCCGTGTTTGATCGCTTTGATTCCTCATAACAGACATAATGTCCATTACAGACTCCAAGATCAACCTCCCTCTAATAAAACCTTGCTGGTAAGTACCGATTATTTTCTGACAGATGTTGTTAAGACGGTTAGCTAGGATCTTCATAAATATTTTAACATCGCAGTTCGTTAAAGAAATAGGCCTCCAGTTTCGAACATCTTCTAATTCTTCTGATTTTTTTGGGATCAATATTATCACGTTTTTATACCACGAGCTGGGCATTTTACCTTTTTCAATTACGTTATTAAAGATTTTTTCAAAAACTGAACTACTTTCTTCTATTAACTCTTTATAGAATTTATATTTGATACTTTCTGTCTCTGGGGCCTTGTTATTAGGAAGGCATCGTATTACTTCGATTATCTCTTCCTTTGTAATATATTTAATTAGATTTTGATTGTCCGATATTTCTACTTGTGGAAGACCTTCTGTTATTCTGTTCATGGCCTCTGCCTTAATTGGCTCTGATTGGTACATATGACTGTAATATTCTTTGATGTAATACAGTACTTTGATTGAGCTTGACGTCCCTGCATTATTGGGAATTTTGATCTTGTCTATAGCTGCTGTGTTATTCCTACTCTTCTTTACTGAAACTTATATATGTTTTTATAATAAAATAATAATATTTTGAAAATATAATAAATATGCTTTTATATAAAAAAATATTTTAATAATATTTTTATAATATATTAATAATATAATAAAAATTTTAAAATAAAATAAAAATTTAAATTTGTTTTAAAAATATTATAAAATTATTATAAAAACATTATTATTAT
>QKWP01000403.1:96177-116307 GCA_003550325.1 Gigaspora rosea | reverse complement strand
ATTAAATGATTATAATATTTTGCTCTAATAAAACTTATTTAGCACATAAAAATACATTATGCAAGTAAATTTACTTTTATATTTCTTGAAAATTTAAGAAAAGATGCTTAATTTTTGATTTTTTGATCAAAAAATCCAAAATTAAGTATCTCTTCTTAAAATATAAAAGTAAATATGCCAGTAAAATGTATTTTTATATGCTGCACAAATTTTTTTAGAACACCTGAACCTAAGAGCACTATCTAAATGTAATAATTTAGTTTTTAGCAAATTACTATAAAAACTTCATGTAATAATTGAATTTTTAGCAAATTTACTTGATTTTAGAGGTAGCAAAAACCTTAAAATTTGTGCAGATCAGTTATGACCTATATGAGAGATGTCCGGGTCCTAATTTAATTATATAAACAAACATAATAAATTTTCAAGCAATTCTCAAGACAAGTAACAATTGGCAATATTCGAAAAAAGCTTTATTAAATATATAATTTCAACAGCATCAAAGTCTCTATCTTTGCATTATTTCATTAAAAGTTTCTTCAAAATAAATCTTATATCGTATTCAGCACTATCATGTTCCAAGCTATTGGAATAAAAACTGACTATCGCATTCAGAATTATCGTGTTTAACATTTATGTATTAAATTCTTATCGTTATAATATGAATTTTAAGTAAAGACTACAAAATAAAAAAAAAAGAAGAAAAAAGAAAAGAGCATTAGTTATACACCATAATTAAAATATAATAACAACAAAAATAGAAAAAATAAATAACAATTAACTAAAACACTTAGCAAGCTTATTTGATTATAAAATTTTAAACCCAAGTTAAAAAAACCGTGGGAACTATTTTAAGTATACTATAAACCAAATAACTCGAGTTATTTGATAGTCCCGATCATAGTAGGGTATCGGATAATTAATAGTTATTCAGCACGAAGTGCCGAATAACTGAGTTATTTGCTGTATGCAATTTTATTGGTCAATTTTAAGCACCTTCGGTGCTTAAAATTCGACCAGTCAAATCATATGGCAAATAACGGTAAGGTACAATAGTGTTCTAATGCTAGTAAAGCGTGATAGCACTTTACTAGTATTAGAACACTATTGTACCGTAGTTATGAGTACTTCGTGCTTGAATAACTAACTGGTTTATACGGCATTTATATTTGTTGGTTTGAATACCAACTGCTGACCGGCGTTTGAGATTTTAAATTTTCATGCACGTGAGTTACACACGTTGTCCAGATATATTTTAAATCTGGAACGGATTTAAAATATTTCGGATAATGTGTGTAACTCACGTGCATAAAAATCATAAAATTTCAAATGTTGGTAAATTCAAAATCCAACAAATAGGAAATGCCGCATACTTAATATTTAAACCATTTATTACCGGATAGAGTTTTTTCTAAAAATTTTTATTCATTTTACATGTAAAATAGATTTATTCTTTTTAAAAAAAACTCATCATATAAATGTCGTTTATTAAAACCTGCGAACCAGGTCGAAACTAAAAAGTTTAAAAATAAAGATAATAAAGCGTGCTAAACTTTTTAAAAACCAGCAAATTTTATTCGTGAACTATGAAATCAAGTTATTTATTAAACCTATGTGGGCTAGAAAAGTTATAATATTTATTATATGATCATGTTTAAATACGTTATTGTTATTAGGGTCAGGTTTGTAATTTAAGGTTAGTGCAATTTTAAAAAAGCTTGCTGGTAATGTGATTTGCACATGATACAAGTATCAAAAAAGTATACAACGTAAGTTTTGCATCAAAAAAGTAAGGTACATCTAGGAGAATCAAAACGTAAGTTTTGCTAGTAGCTCACCCACAAAAAATTTTCCAGTCATGTGCCTTTTTTGTGGCACAAACCAACCAAATTTTGAGATTAGGTGTAACGTGAAAATCAAAAGCACAATTTTTACGTTACACCTGATCCTAAAATTTAATTGGTTTTTGCGCCACAAAACGTCACATACAGTCAGACCTCTCTAAATGCACCCCCCTAAATGCATAACCTCTTTAAATGCATATTAATTGTCTGGCCCATTGACGGGTTTAATAAATAAGTGCATATACTTTATTCTGCATATGCATACTATTTTCTTGGCCCATCTATATAAATCCCTCTATAAATGCATTTCATGTGACCACGGGCCAATCAAATCAGGACTACATGTTATGATTTTGTATATCATATGACTTGCTTAATTGATAATCCACCTATCAACTGGAGAATGATGAAATGTGGCGTGCTTCCATCTAAAAGATTTTTTCTTACTAAGTTAATGATACATGTTCACTAATTAAAAGTTGTAGAGCTCGTCAAAACGCATCTAACGGTGGTTAAATCACCCAAATCGGCCCAGTGGATGGCGAGTTATCGTCGAAAAACGATTGGCCGACTATATAAAATCTATTGTTTACATAGAGATTTTATATAGTCGGCCAATCGTTTTTCGACGATATCTCGCCATCCACCAGGCCGATTTGGATGATCTAACCACCATTGGATGCGTCTCGACGAGCTCTACAACTTTCAATTAGTGGCCATATATCGGTAACTTAGTAAGAAAAAAAGTTTTAGATGGAAGCACGCCACATTTCGCCTATAGTGATTTTCATATATAATTTTATATAGTCGGCCAATCGTTTTTTGACGATAACTCGCCATCCACTGGGCCGATTTGGATGATCTAACCACCGTTAGATGCATCTCGACAAGCTTTACAACTTTCAATTAGTGGACATGTATTATTAGCTTAGTAAAAAAACTTTTAGATGGAAGCACACCACATTTTACTATTTTGACTTATAAAAATAAATGTTCTCTTAATGCATACCTCCTTAAATGCATACCTCAGAGCTGGTCCCAACGATATGCATTTAGAGAGGTCTGACTGTAACTGGAAAATTTTGTGGGTGAGCTACGTAGGTTCAACCGAACCAACCCCACCAGGAACCAATCGGGATCAGTCCGACATCAAAACAAACCACGTGTACAAGAAGAAAAAAAGAGAAAAGAGCAAAAATACTTGAAAACTAGTGTTTAAATCGGTTTTAAAAACCACATAAAAATGTCCAGAACACGATTTTACATATAGATAGTGACCCTCTATGACTATATCCACGAACCCTAACCCTAACCTTAACAATAAAGCCAAAAAGTTAATCTGAATACGCCAGACCACGTGATGATCACGTTACTGCAAAAGTGTCTAGACTAGGGTGTCCAGGATTATGCAATGCGATGAGGTAAATTATGCGATTTGACCAAGGTCAATTATGCGATGAATGCGAAATAAATTTAAGATTATGTGAAATATTTAAATAAATTATGCGATTTTTAAATAGTATTTATTTACGTATTAAAATTCAAAAAATTTAACATCATAATTGAATTTTCTGATAAAGCATGCCTATTATCCGTTAAAATTCTTTTATAAGCTAAAAAGCTACGTTCAACATTTACTTCAGAGACTAGTAGCCAAATATATACTAATGCAATTTTGCTAAAAACTGGTAACAAAGTCATCTTTTCATGCCGGTACTTATTCAAATCAAAACTTTCACTAAATGTTTCTAATAACCCTGAATAAATCGCCTATTCATTAATAAGATCATTTGATGGATTTTTCAATTCTTCAATTGTTTTATATAATGCGATATTATGTTGGTCTGCTTGTGCTTGTATGTATCGAGGATCAAAGCAATGAATTGCTTTAAAAATTGGAAGTGTGGAATGATTACTAACATGTTTGTTAAATTTTTCATAGGCTAATTGAAATGCTTCTTTAAAGATTTTATTATATGATAATATATCATATTGATACTTTTCACAGAGATCAACTATTTCATTCGGTTTAGGAGGTAATTGACGGCCTGAATTTAAAAAAGCTTGTACTTGCTCTAATCTGTCTGCAAGGAATGGTGCAACTGGTTTATTTCGAATTTTAAAAAACTCAAGATTTTTGACCAACCTATGTATTAAATAAATTAATAGAGTAAATAAATAGTAAATATTAATGTTATATAAGTATATGCTTTACTTACAACTGTGCATTAAAGGTTATAAAATAGAGAATAAATCGTAGATAAAACAAATTATCACGATTTTCAAAAACTTTAACCAACTCTAAAATCGCTGCACTCTCATTACCAATTTCAGCCCCTTTAAGATAAAAGTTAACTTAAAAAGTAAAATGATTAAACCATGTGTTCCATCTTGTTTTTACAGGTAATGGTGGGAGTGTAGGATCAGAATAACCATTTGAAGAAAGAAAAGAGATCTATCGTCGTTTTCTAGCTGGGGAATATGTAAAGGTTGTTTTAATTAAACTAACTGTAGAATCAAGAAGTTTAAAGTTTTTGTATTCAATCCATGTTTCTCCTACCAAATTGAAAATGTAAGCAAAACAAGTATTATGTTTGATTTGTGGCATTAAAGGTGAGACATGTATAAAGCGTTATCAGTAATAAATAAAATTACATTTTCAAAAGAAATTTTATAATATGATAATGTCGAAATAACAAGTTGAGAAATCATGGTCTTGTTTACAACTTGTAAAAAATCTGCCTTAACCAAATTGGTTTGATCAAAATAACTAAATAGAACATTTACTACTGCCCTGCTACAAGAATCCGTTGTCTCATCTATTGTGATGCAAATTTTTTTCCCACCTAACAAATTTTTGAGCTTTTGTTCTTGTTGTTGAAATAAAATCGGAAGATACTTCTCCCGAATTTGATTAGCACCAGGAACTGCACTACCATATTTACAATGTTCTTGTAAAAAAGATTGAAAATATTGGATTTTCTCAAAAGGTATGTCAGCTTCAGCAAATATTTTAACAAACTCAAGAATGAATTGCTCTTTTTCATTATAAGACTTGCTAAAAGAAGTAATTGCAAGTTGAGAAGGAGGATGTTGAGGGTTTTCAAGTGCTGTTTTTTTTTTTAATTGATGGTTAGAGGATGCCAAATGGTTATTTATCGTAGATTTTTTTTCGTGATCAACAGTATTTTGGCAAAAATGACAAAAAAGTTTTCCTCCACTCGCATAAAAATCAGTTTTATACGAAGGGTTTTTACTAAGTCGTTCTGTGACCGTAACCATGATATTTGACGTTTCAATGTTTTTTTATTTAATGTTTAAATCAAGCTTTTTAAAGAGCGTTACAACTTGAATCAAAATTTTTTTTGAAATCAATAGACTAGTGGCTTTTTTAGCATTACATTATTTTTACATTTTAGCTTTAATGAACTACTAAATAAAACAATTTTATTGAAATCGATAGACCCCTGTGGCTTTTTTAGCTTTGTTTGGCATTACATTATTTTACATTCTAGCTATTATGAACTACTGAATAAGGCAATTAATTTTTTTATCGCAATTAATTTAATCATCGGTACTAGATCCACCAATCATACTCTTTCCCCGTGATCATTATGCTTTTTTCGCTCAATTATGTGAAGCATATGCGATGCGAAAAAATGGTCAATTATGTGCATAGCATCACATTGCATAATCCTGGACACCCTAGTCTAGACTCTAGACTAGAGTGTCCAGGATTATGCGATGCGATGAAGTAAATTATGTGGCGAACTGAGGTTGATTATGCGATGGATGCGAAATAAATTTAAAATTATGCGATCGATTAGGTCGATTATGTGATTTTTATTATATGTAATTAATTCTTTTAGTTCTGTTTTTTGAATTTTTCGGGCGTCACCAAAAATTTTACCTCAACTATGCTCATAATTTAAGTTCATTCATTTTCTATATCGGAACTTTTCAGAACCTACATTCTGTCACCACTCTGTCTCCTAAATTTTCCTAAATTACAAATTTAAAGCTTGCCGAATGAAGTTACCATATTCCCAACAACCAATCAGATTTTATTCATGTGATTTATGCTTTTTTTTGCTTGATTATGCGAAGCATATGTGATACGAAAAAATAGCAAATTATGCGCATAATATCGCATCGCATAATCATGGACACCCTAGTCTAGACTCCTGGCGGAGCCAACTGAACCAGAGATCTAGACATTATCTTTCCAGGGTCCCACCAGGAGTCTAGACTAGGGTTGCAATTATACTGATATAATAAAAATGGCTAGTATAATACCGGATATCATATTGTATTATACCGTATAGTATAGTATAATAAAAATACTGTATATAAAGTTAAATGATATACGTATGACAAGTACATATAATATTTTATTTAGAAAAATTTAATATATCAGATATAGTTAATATATAGCGTTTATATATAACTATATATAAAAAATGAAAAAAAGTTAAAAATTTAATATATCAGATATGTATAGTTAAATAGCGTTTATATATAACTATATAAAAAATCAAAAAAAGTAAAAAAATTTAATATATCACATATAGTTAATAGCATTCATATATAACTATATAAAAAAAGTTAAAAATCTTTAAATAAATATATCATCATTATTTAAATTATAATTATTTTCAGCATTTTCGTTATTGATATAATCGTCTTCAGTATTTTCATTATCGACATAATCTTCTTCAGCATTTTCATTATTGATATAATAATCTTCTTCACCCAAAACTTCAATATTTTTATTTTTATTATGTTCGATAATATGTTTTTTTTTTGTGTAATGCATTCTTAAGTTACTATAGATGCGTTCCAGACATTTTTATATGGTTTTTAAGGTCGATTTAAACACTAGTTTTCGAGTAATTTCACTCTTTTCTCTTTTTTTCTTGCACACGGTTTTTGTTTTGATGTTGAACTGATCCAGGACGACCAAAATTTACATTCTCCTATTGGTTAATTTTCATGCGCCACGTCACATTATTGCAAAAGTGTCTGTGCAGTTATCTACCCAGTATTGCTATTAAAAATTCACTCCACATGATCAGTACCAAAATTCTTTCAAGTTCGTTTATGTTAGGTTAGGGTTAGAGTGAGTGCTCAACTAGGGTTTGGGTTTAGGTTGTTATATAGTAAAATCGCTCAAGGAAAGTTTTTTCTAGTTAAAAAAGTGGTTTCTTATGCGAACTTTTGAGAAATAAGCTTTTTTTGACAAAAGAGACGTTTTAAGACGTTTGTTTTGAATTTTTTTATTGTGTTCTGTTACTCCAAATTATGATTTTTTATTGGCCAATAATCACGTGGGAGTGAATTTTTGATGGCGATACTGGGGTATATATTTTTTGTAGTAAGCTATGTAAGGACAGGACAGCACATTGTCATGTGAAATCATAGATTTTTAATGTCCAATCAAATGCAAGATTTTGCGAACTCACTTTCTAAATGGCAGGAAACCATAACTCCGTCATGCATAACTACATTCCTAGTAAGGCAAGACCAACTGGATTTTGTGTTTTACATTAACCCCCTCATAGTCAAAAAAAATTAGATAAAACAACTTAATTACATAATAATATACTAGCAAATATTTACAAAAAAATCCAAATAAATTCATATTTATTTAATTTTCTAAAACAAACTTTAGAGATAAAAATATTTTTAGAATCCAACTATTTTCAAACAAGTTAATTCTAACTCCCAAATAAATGCATTAAAATTATATCTTTTTACATTATAGAATTATGTTTAAACAATAATCAGCAGTCAATAAATAAGTACAAAATCTTATTCGTCTCTAAATATACAATATATCAATACAATACGATAAATTCATTTATTTCTAACTCCCTCAAGCAACTCAAGTGCCTAGTTAATAATTACAAAATTTTATGATATGATATGATGAAATAATTCTGAAAATAATTATTAAAAGTGGTTTTTTCAAGTCCATTCCCATATAAATTTTAGCTTGTACTAAAATATCACTGATCTATACTCGAAATATAGTATTAATACTTTTATCAACTAATATGTATACAATTATTATAAGTTTAATTTAATTTTTATTTTTTTTATGAAGTTTGCTATTTATTAGCACTGGTGATCATCGAGTGTATATTTGTATCTTTAAATTTTGTCTATGAAATCACCCTTGAGGCTCTAATAAAAAAAATTTCTCGTAAAATTTTATATACCCCTGCCCCATCCCAGTTCATACCTCTAACTCTAATATACACTAATATTATCAAGTTTTGATTTTATTTCAGCAAAAAATTTTTAATTTACATGTTACACTTTGGTTATCACTGGCGATGATCATCCGTGGTGATATATAGTAATAATAATATTTTATATCAAAATTTAATTCAAATAAAATAATGATTTTACCATGAACATTTGATAATTATAAGCGATTACTATAAAGAACCAAATTGGTTGTTCATTATAACATAACTGTAAAAGCTATTTTTTTTAAAAAATATATTAGGATTTCAAAATTAATTAATTTGGAATTTATTTGTATTAATGAATTACTAGTATATATTTCGTTAGAATGATTTATTATAGTAACAATAGGTCTAATAAATCAGAATTTAAGATTGCTCTTTAATTTCATTATTGTCTAGTAAATTTATTTGATCCATCCAATTTTTAATTTCGAAATTATTTCATTAGCTTTTGGTCATTTTTATGGATCTAAATTTATGTATAGTTTAGGTGTTTTTGGTGTAAATTTAGAATGCAATTAACTGCAAATCTTATACGTAATTCAGAATCAAAATCATATCCATCGAATGCTTTTTGTCATTATCACCAATACTGTATATGTCTGATGTTTGTGAATATGATTTTTCTTGTAAGATTTCAGGTACAACATATGGCATCACCTATAAATATCATTCTCAAGTTTTTTGCTAGATGAAATTGAAAATCCTAAATCCGCGACATATACATTATCAAGATTGTCTTGTAATATATTGCCACTATGCAAATCACTATGAATAAAATTTTCATAATGAAGTGCTTCGAGATCAAAAAATAATATCATGTAACAATTTCAGCTTTTTTTCATTTTATTTTCGATACAGCAGTAATATTTTTACTTAAAGAACCCTTTTTAGCAAATTTTAAGACAATAATAACATTTCCTGAATTATCTTTGGCATTTCAAATTAACATTTGAAATGTTAATAAGCTATTAACTAATTAGCAAAGATTGATAGTTAGTATCAGTTTATAAGAATAAAAAAAACACAAATAAATACAGTACTTACTTCGTGAAATATTCATGTTTTATTGAGAATAATTTAGAACAACATTTTGATTCTCCCATGTTACTTGATATATATTTGAATATCCGCATTGGCATATCCTTTTAATACCTTTAAATTTATTATACAGGATTTACAATAATTTACCTCTTGTTTTTTATAAGATTCTAAGCCTTTTATTTTGTCTTTTTCTACTCCAATTCAATTTCTATAACAGTAACCAACTTTAAATGCTCCTTTAGCATGACCTAATTTAGAATTCTTTAAATAATATTCAAAGGCTTTATGTTTATCTCTGATAACTCCAAGCTCTATGTTAGTAACAATATCCAACTATATAAATTCTATCAGTATGTTCCAAATCTGTAGATTTTATGAAATATTCGAATGCTTTTTTTTCATGTTTTTTTTTATTTAGATAATGTAATCCAGCAAAAAACAGGTTTTTAGCTTTACAATAGAATTTTCAATATTTTCTTAGCAGTCGATGAGTCTGTTGATTAAAATTTGGATTAGATTAGTATTATTACTTACGATTAAAAGAATTCAAACTTGTATTTTCTGAAAAATTTACCTTTACTAATAAATATAATTCACTAATTTTTATTGGGTATCAGACTGTTAAATAGTAACTATAATTTGAATTTAGAAAAGTTTGTCTTATTTCATATGAAAGGAATAATTTTTCAATTAATTATGCCTCTTTTACAAAATTTTCTTGATGTCTTTATCTGATTTATATTGGAACTTAAACTTTTTTAGAGCAACAGGTACCTTATAAATTTTCCATTCGGCCTTGTATACATAACAGAATGAATTAATTGTAATCTTATCCGATTTATTAAAAAATTCAGATATTATATCTAAACTTGCACTTTCACAATTTTTAAAGGAAATATTACAAATATGTTTTTCTGAAATAGCTGTTTCAAACAATTTGTTTGAAGAAGCCTCTAAGCCTTTGTCCATTTTTTATTTTTATTTTTTTTTATCTTTTGTCGAGATCAATTTTTAATGGACCATTTATATAATAATTTTAACAAGAAGTTCTATAAATTTCAAATTGCAGACACAACAAAAGGAAATAAATAGCGCAAAATTTTTGAGAATAGTATAGTAATAGTACCAGACAAATGTAGAATTTCTAGAAGATCTCTTCGAAATTTCTTAACATCAATGAAGTAATAAAAAGACTATCATATAACTTTTAATAAATTCTATTAAAGTTTCATTTATGTTTAAGATCTTTAGTTAAATCTTAACTGATCCTAAAATTAGCATCTTTTTGCATAATAGAATAGTTTATAAAAATTTTTTAGAGTATAAAGAAAGTTTCTTATTTCTAATATCAAATCAAAACGGACAATTGCTTTTGTTCTTTCTAGTTTGCTATAGTTTGTCACATACCGGTAATAACTACATGGAGTACTAAAAAACTGCCAGTTATTTTGACATATAGAAAACATGACACTCATACTATTATTTTGCAAGTAGGCACTGGAATTTTTAATCGATAAAGTAAATTTGAAATTTTTACAATTTTGTGCATTCCAAATCTAGAAATTTTATACATTAATAAGAGTGGTTATTTATAACTGCTGGCACATGCTATAATAATTCCTGTAATATTATATATTTTTGATTGCATAAATTTTTTATGTTTATAAAACACATCCACACATTCCTGTATATAGTAAATTGTTTTTTCTACAAGAACAAACTTTAGTTTTGTAATTATTTTTTACACAACAACAGCAATTAAGCAATTTTCTTGAGCCTTTTCTCTTGAATAGTTTTTTTTAATAAAAAAATCAAGTCACTTAGTTAATATAGATGCCTGATGCAGCTATTTTGCTGTTGGCAACTCATATGTTTCATCATTGTCGAAATGATGCAACTATATGGTTGCGTCAGTTCATATGAATTGCGTCAGTTATCATTAACTTTACTTGAAGAGTTGCCAAATCATTAATCATTGTATTATACTAAATCAGTATTAAATCAGAATTAAATTGCTTATACTGATAATTTATTTATAAATTGTTGTATTTATTAGAAAAATTAATTATAACTTGGAAACCTCTTTATAGTCACCCCCTATATATGAACATTTTCTTCATAAAGATTTTTTTTAAAAAATAACTACTATTATTAAAAATAATAAATTTGACCTTTATAATTGTCATATATTTTTGTATTTCAAGCATATAATTATAAAGAGATTTAACTGTACTGTACAGTATTTAATGAATTGGTGAAATTTTTTTTGAAAGCTTATCTGATAATACAGCTTTATATTTATAAATTATATCTTATACTACTTGCTGGAATGTAATAGTATTTACATAAATTTTTTTAAATTTTATCTAACTTGCACATATTGTCACTTGGTGCATGAAGCTAATTATTTCGTAAAGTTACCTAAATTGTCTCCAGCTTGATTAATTAAATGAGCTTTTCAAAAAGAATTTTAAAAGTATTAGTTGTGTACCCAATATTTAAAATTCAGATTATATGGAGGGTTGAATTTTTAATATGTTCAAATGCTCATCATAGCAACTTCTATCTATTAAACTTCATTTATTTTTCCTTTGGCTAACATAAATTTAAAATTTGACCAAAAGACTCACAACTCAAAAATTTATATCTTTGTAAAAAAAAGTTATAGAATTTTATTTATTTTTAAATCATTATCTTTTTTTAATATCAAATGAAATTGTTCTGCTTCATTTTTCAGAGAATTTATTTATATGTAACAAATGCATATACAGTCAAACCTTCCTTGTAACTAACCATAAGTGTGATTTGTGGAGGGTGTGCATTTATAAAGAGCAATTTTATAAGTGTTATTATAAGGTGCAATTTTATAGGACATCCATTTATAGAGTGTGCTTATATAGCAGTTTTACTATATGCACATCATACATTGTTTGTAAATTTTGCTGATAACCAATTCTGGGATACAGTAATTTGGCTCAAACAGCAAATTACAATTTTTGTATACATATTGTAAATTTTATATATATTAGTTTTAAATTTGCTTGTTATTCTAATTTAAATCAAATTTACTATTCATAATTTTATGCAACAATATCTTTAAATCATACTTCTTTTGATTTTATATTTATGTAACAAATATATAAAATCTTCATATAAATAAATTAATAAAATAATTCTAAACATCTAGAAATATTTATTTGTTCACTGCAATTGCATATTAAATTTATTTATTTATTTTAATTTAATAAATTTACATAGTATTCTCAAAGTTTATAAACATGATTACATACCAATTACTCAGATTATCATATTTCATTTATTATTTAACATTAATGTAAAATAAATTATTTACCTTACATTTCAACCCACAGATTATTATTTATTTTAGTAAAAATGTGACTCAAAATACAAATTTGCTTTCCTTGAAAAGTGATTCTACATTTAACTAATTTCATTGATCTTTTGGAAGCTCCTGTTCAGTATTTTTTACCAATTTTTGCATTAATCCTTCTTTGGCACTTTTCTTTAAATGTTATAGCTATTCTTTAAAACTTTAAATTCTATGATTATGGAGGTTTTATATTCTACTTGTGATTTGGTGTCAACCCTTAAATCAAATTGACCAAATCCTTATTCTTTATTAGATTGGATTTTGTATCCCTAAAACTTTGCTTGTGAAAGTAACCCAACCATAAATAAGTGATTGGTTATTTAGTACATCATAAAAAGAAAGCATTTCAATTATCATGTTTTGCAAATACTTTCTGAACTTTTGCATATCACATCTTAACAACATATCCAACTTGGTATCAACTGAATATGAATTCTGTTGTTGTAATTCTTGTAACTTTATTTCAATATTCTTGCTTGGGACAAGAAGATTGTTATTCTTTATTGTGAGATAACCAGAATAATATAAAAATGTTCATAATGTATAATATTTTGTAGCATGATAGTACCATAATCAATGCTATTCATAACATTTTTTCTCATTATTACATTATTGATGTTCAGTTTGGGTATTTGTTCAATGACAAATGCATTAATTTTATAATTGTCATGTCACCTATTATTTTTTTAAAGAAAAATCATAATTAATATCATAATAATAAGTACCAGTTTATTCAATTAATCAAACAATGTAAAACTTATGTGTATTAGTTTGATGACTTTTGAAAGCCTTTTGATCAGTGAAAAAGATTTGAAATTTTTTTTTGTTCTTTGGGAACATAAAATATTAAATTTATGTTCCCAAAAAATTTTTAATGTTCCTATAGCTAAATTTCTCTCTCTATCTCTCTCTCTCTATCTATCTCTCTCTCTCTCTCTCTCTCTCTCTCTCTCTCTCTCTCTCTCTCTCTCTCTCTCTCTCTCTCTCTCTCCCTCCCTCTCTCTCTCCCTCTCTCTTTCTCTCTCTCTCCCACTCTCTCACTCTCACTTTCATACAAAAAACTATCTCTATAGGGAACACAAATTATAACTTTTATGTTCCCACTTTGTTCCTAATAGGGAACATAAATTCTAAATTTAGTGTTCCTAAATTTTTTCTAAATGTTCCTGGGAACACTGGGAACATCAAATCTTTAGCACTGCTTTTGATTGATGTAACAATGATAACAGGTTATAGAGTTGGATCCTGTTACTGGCTTTATATCCACTATACCATTTCTTAATTTCCTCTTGATGGTCCAAAATATAGTAATAGAAAATAGCAGAAACCTCATTTTCTGTAAATCTGAATTTATTGGTTCATTTATTGGAAAAAAAAATAGTCATGGAATCCTAACTTTGCAATAAGATATACACCTATAAGAAGTGCCTTTTCAAAATTCTCCTCATTATCCTATATAGATGGATAATTGTTAATTTTTATTTATAAAGCCAAAATATAAAAAAACAACTCACCTTAAAGACCATTTAAAGAATAGATGCAAAAAATATATGCACATCTTCATAATAATTATTTTCAAATGCAACATTTAATAGATGCTTGTAATCATCGATCAAAATTATACATCTTATACAGTAATAGTTGTTCAACCATTTAGTAAGATCTAATAATGAATATGCAACAATATTATTTAAGCATATGAGCTAATTTGATTCATTTGTTGATTATTTGTTATGTGACAAAATCGTGACATAACAAAAAAATCTATTTTAGATAGATTTCAATAATGACAATGTGGTTGATTGAAGGTAAATTGTGACAATCTAGAAAAAACCTGTTTTTGTTGTTTTTCCTTTTTTAAATCAAGCTGCGATCAAGCCGCTAGATCCAAAATAGGAAGCTAAGGTATATATATAATAATCTATATAATTTATATCAGAGTTTGTACGTTTTAACGTTTTTGATTGGCTTCAATTGATTTTGGAAACTTCTAAACAGAAATTAGATCATTTCCGCAAACTAACGATTTTTTGATATTCTGACAATTAATTTTACCATATTTTGAATATATTACGATATTTGAATTAAAGTCATTAGTGTTACTGAATAAATGCGCATTTAAGTTCCATTAAATTTACATGTTTTGAATCTATATAATTGCTTAATTACTTTAATTCTTAATTACGATATAATACATTATTCCTAAACAGAAATAACCATCTTAACAGAAATTATGACATTACTGTGAACTATCAATTTTTGATATTTTGCCGGTATTTTGAATCAAATTTTATGACATTTTAAAATTTGAATTATAATAATATACTACGATATTTGAATTAAAATCGTTAAAGTTGCTGAATAAATGCACATTTTAGTTCCTATTAAAGTTACACAGTTTGAATTCTTAATTGCGCAATTACTTTAATTCTTGTCACGGCTGATGCTGAAGTTGGCTGATGCTGAAGCTCAGGGGTCTCGATTGGAAACTATAAGCCCTGCTAAAATCCACATATACTCTATAAATATAAAATCTACACCCAAACCCTACCCTAACCCTATAAGACAAAAGCGAAAAAAACATCCAAAAAAAATTTTAAATTTTATATCAAAATAGGTCAAAGCTTCAGCATCAGCCAACTTCAGCATCAGCCGTGACAATTCTTAATCACAACATAATACATTATTCTGAAATATACTTACATTCAATTAAAATATTAGAGTTTGTGCGTTTGAACATTTTTGATTGGCTGCAACCGGATTTTGGAAATTCTAAACAGAAATAACCATTTAGGAAACTTCTAAACAAAATTACGACATTAACGCGAACTATCAATTTTTTTGATATTCTGATGACATTTTGAATTAAATTTTACGACATTTGAATATTTTGAATTAATGTATTACGATATTTGAATATTTTGAATTAATGTATTACGATATTTGAATTAAAGTCGTTAAAGTTACTAAATAAATGCACATTTAAGTTCCTATTATTAAAGTTACATATTTTGAATTTCTAATTCTTAATTACAACATAAATCATTATTCTGAAATATACTTTCAATTAATTATAATTAATTTTTATTTACATTCCAAATTAGTTTATGATATTCTAAATAACTCCAAATAATCAGGTTTTAATTTCCGTTATTGATGATTTACATCATATTTCATATAATTGGTTAATGTGAATGAAGATCGATGTAAATCGAATATCGAATGCTTTTTTTTAAATAATATTAATAACTACCCTATAAGAAAAATGTACCGTATAGGCACGGGATGGAATCGGATAGGCACGGTCAAGGTCCAGATTTGTACGGGTATGGCCCGAGTTGGTTCTGATTCGGTGGACCGTGAGGAACCGTGTGCCCGTGCCAATTGGACCGTAAATGGCTCGGGTTTTGCAGCAGTTTACTAGTCGAATCGGCACGGGATTTGGCACGGGTAATGAACGTAAATTCAACGCCCATAGCTATCCCACAAAAAATTTTACCCACGTGATTTTGACCAATCGAATTTCAGGATCAGGTGTAACGTAAAAATCGAAGCGAAACAACTTTTTTACAAAAAAACGCGAATAGCTCTAAATTTTAATTAGGAAACCCTCTTCTGCGGCCTAATTAAAAATATTCCTTGTGAAATTTTACTAATAAACTCAACCCTAACCCTACGTTGTTCTCACCCTAACCCTAACTACAATGAGGTTTATTTTTACGCGCAACTTTTTACTTAGAAAACAAAACACGTTTGTTTTGACTATCACGTTACACCTGATCTTAAAATTTGATTGGTCAAAGTCACGTGTGGGGTAAAATTTTTGTGGGAGAGCTACCACTAATGTAAATTCACTGCCACCGCGATAACGATGTGGATTAACTATTAAAACATAAATTTACATAAGTAATCAATATAAGATGAACAAGCTAACTGCATATGAAGCAAAATTTTGTAAGGAATTTTTGTAAGGAATTTTTTTTGTTAAGACACACAGGGAAGCTTCATTGGTGAAATCATGAGATATCGCCCTTTTTTTAAAAAAAAAAATCCTTTACTGATCTTTCGTTCGAGTCAACACGTATCACGAGCCAACACGTGTGTAACGTACACATACGTGTCATCTGAACGTGCCATTTCATATGACGTGATATTACGTGCCATGCTTTGCCGCAATGTCCGTGCCATTTTTATCGTGCCATTCCGTAAAACGTTCCTGCACGTGCCACAAGATCCGTGCCATTTCGAGCATTCCCGACACCAACTCGTACCACCACCCGTACCACTTTTCTTATAGGGCTATATAGATAAGTAATATTATATATATTATAAATAAAAGTTTTTATTATCTATTTTTGGTCATGAAATGTACGATTTGGTGATTACTCTCCTTATAATACCTTACTGTTTATTCGCTAACATTAAAACAACTAATGTCTATCAAGAATTTCTTTATAATCGTTGACCCTTATCGATACAACGAAAGATTTCCTTTTATCAATAGTTTAAATTTAATTTTATACTTTTATGAAGCTAACTAATTTATCTAAGTTAATGCTTCTACCAGTTTTCCTTAGCTATTTCCCACCTTCAATTCTTCTCAATCTCTTTTGCTTTGTCATTTTGTCTTGCCATTGTGAAACCTGGGTTTTTTGGTTTTGGTTTATTTTCGATTTGATTATATGCATAGATTGTTTAATTATGCGTGTCATATTAAAAACGCAGTACTTTGTAAATCAAAACCATATTTTCGATTTGATAATATGTGTTGATCGTTTGATTATGCATGTTTCATTAAGAGCGCGGTACTTTGTAAATCAAAACTATATGAAGTAATATAACAATTTATTAACGGTAATAAAAATTTTTTAACAACAATCAATAGGTGATGACTTTATGATAATTACTACAAAATTTCAAATAGATATACGACTTTAACAATTAGATGATCTGGTGGAAAAAAAATTTTGTAAAGGCCAATGTTTTGTTTCTACAAATAAAGCTATAGGGTCATTTCTTTATTTAAATATGAAAAAATTTTAATACTCTGCATTTTTTTTCTTAAAGAAAAGACAGGAAGACAGAACTTAGTTTAGTTTCATTTTCTGAAGAAATGGCTCTATAGTTCTATTTGTAGAGACGTAGTATTAACTTTAGTAAAATTTTTAAAACTATAGAATCATTAAAGCTGTACATCTGTTTGAGATATTACATAGATTATTATAAAATTTTATCTATCAGTAACTATCAAAAAAATTTTCATTAATAAAATTTATTTATGATCTCATATAGTAATTAATTAAAAATTATTTATTGTTTTACAAAATAACGAATAAAATTAATAACTAAAAAATTTATGTAATTTAATAATACAATAAATGCCAAGTATAAATTATCTTTTTGACATAAAATTTTTATGATATAAAGACGAATATATAAAAATATGTGGACCTAACTAATCAAAATTAATTCAGCTAATTTTTTTATACAAAATAACAACTAATATTTTAAAACTTTCTATTTTATATATTTTATGATGCTTATGTTGTAAATTTTTCGTATTAAACATAACATATAATTAAACTATAAATTATATCAAAATAAAAAAATTTAACTTAAACGAAATACTACAAAATATAAAAAACCCACACTTTTATACAATAACCAATCATAATTCATTCAAGTCTATAATAACTATACAAATTTATCTATACACGACTTTGCATCAATTTACTAATCCACGCTAACAAACTTTACCAAAAATCACAAATAATACAAAAAAATATTCCAACAATCATACCTATCAATAAAATTAACAAAACAAATAAGATAGGTGGCACGTAAGAGTCACGTAAGTGCCACCTATCGCACTAGTCTATTTATAAAAGGCCGTTAATTTAAAAAATTGATGTGCAATTCAAAAATATCACACTAATGAAAATGAATCGAATTAGCCCATATGGGTAGATTGATCCTTAACAACAATGTTGTCATATCTGATTTTACCCTCTTTTGAAAGGTTGATATAAATGTATTTAAATTGCTCATATAATCATGGAGTTCTTCATGCAGCCTTGCTGCTATTAATGCCAGTTATTGTAGCCAGTGTAATTCTTGAATGAAATATATATGACCGGATATTTGCAGAAATATTTTTTAATTATTGCCGCATTATGCATTATGGTTGTATCGCAGAATAATTCCTTTCGATAGTTCTTATTATCAGGAAAATTGGGTTTTAAGAAAATTCCTTCAACATTGTCAACGCGGTTGTTTTATCGATAAAATTATAGCCTCTTTAAATGATTTGAGAAAAGTTTGAAATTCCAATGGCCATGCCTTTTGCTTAAAACTTAATTCTAACAACAATGATTAGAATTAATTTGTCTGTGAAATTTGATGTCATTGAAATAACTACCAATAAAACAAACATATCTGTGAATAAATCGACTATAAAATAACATTACCTGTAATTAAATTCTCTGCAAACTAAGTTGTCTGTGAAGTAATTTTTGGTGAGTTGATGCTACTAAATAGAATATTAAATAAAATCTCAATAAAACAAATAGATCACAATAAATATAATTTGAATCTTAAGGCAGTCTGATAGCGATAGAGAATATTTTACCTGATTTCGTTCCACCATATGATACATATTCTGATATCACGTGCAGATCACCATCACCGGCAAGCTTTAACAAAGATTATATCTGATATATATTTTTTAAAATGACATTTATATGATGAGTTTTTCTTAAAAAAAGAATAAATCTATTTTACATGTAACATTTTTTTAAAATGAATACCGTAAAAATTTTTAGAATAAACTCTATCCGCGTAATAAATGTTTTAAAAACAGTATGTCGTTAAATATCTGCGCTTTTTAAAAAACTTTTAGCGTAATTGAAATTAGTTTATTTAAAGTTAGTACTTGCTAGAATTTTTAAAAAAATTCTCATAAAGGTGGATTTTTGAATAACAGGCAATTTTTGACTATTTATTTTGAATATTCAAGATTGTGTTACGTTACGTCAAATCTGTGTCGATCATCACTTGGAGATAGTATCAAAAAAAACTTTTTTGAGAGATTATAGCAGATCAGTATGGTATAGACCAAAATCTTAAACCTATACCATACCAATCAGCTATAATTCCTAACCCTAACCCTAACCCTAACGCTAATATATATTACACCATACCAGTATAGTATAGATTTAAAAATTCGGCCTATACTATATTCGGTATTGCGAATATCACATGCCAGATCAGTATGGTATGGATGCAATTTTATTAAACCGTACCATACTGATCTGCATAAATATAGTCAAAATAGTATGGTACATATATTTATTCAAGTTGACTGCAAAGTCAACAGATCGAACTGGGAGCTAAGCAGGGAGGCCCGGCGTGGCGACAATCACAGGTAAACCAAGATTCCAGTGGGAAAAAACCGGTTCAATCACTATCCAATTTGAGGAAGGCGCAGGGGAAAACTAAGATTTATTGTAGATATAAACGCGCCGACATCAGGACAGACTATGGCGGCCCAGAAAGAAAGCAAATTCGCAAAAAAAAAAAAAAAAAAAAAAAAAAAAAA
>QKWP01000403.1:5178-73156 GCA_003550325.1 Gigaspora rosea | reverse complement strand
AAAAAAAAAAAAAAAAAAGAATTATACTTTTTAGTAATAACGATTAGTACCATAAAATGCCGTATTGAGGAGGGTTATTATATGGAGGGTCACTTGTAAGTATTACCGTATTTTTGTATTTCGTTCTTCCATATTCTTGCTAATACCAGTAAAAACTGAAAATACCGCATCTGATGACCTTAAAATGCACCCGGTACAAATCAAGGTACCTTACGGCGTTTTGCGATTTAATGATATTGGCCAATCAGAATAAGCCGTCGATCATTGACAATCCTCGTGATTACAGCCAATCAAAATAAATTTCCCTCATGCTACAGTTTTATATATTTTATTAACGAACAAAAAAATTTTAAAAAAGCTATTCTATGAATACAATTTATTATTATTCAATTAAATTTTTTGTATTTAGTTGACCCTATACAACGAACGTCTCTATAACGAACTCTGGATATAAATAACTCTTAAAAATTTCAAATTATATAATGAATAGTTCGCTATAGGAATGCTATGGATTTTAATGAATTTTTCAATTCGGCATAGAAAGGTAGATTGTATTTTTTTTATAATAAAAAGTAACATTATATAAAGAACTAAGAAGATTTTTACTTACGAAAATACAAATAATTATCGAAAACTTTTTAAACAATAAAGAGCTTTTAACGAATATTAAAATTCTAGTATACTTACATTTGTTTCTTTATAAGAATAAAATATATTATTTATTAAGTAAGGTCTTTTAATGAACTTGAATTATAATGATAATAAGTTTGATAGTTATATTAAAAATCGGTCTAAGTTATTCTTCAATCAGCTAAATATAATCATTTCCCTTTTCTTTTTTTAATTTCGTGCGCAAACACTGTAAGATACAAAAACGAAAACAATTAAGAAGAAAAATAGATTTTATTATAGTTATCACTTAAACTTGCTCAGCTAAGAAGTCGTATCAGGGCCATCCAGTACAACCTTGTACATATTTACTTAGGGTGATAAACGGACTAAGTAATCAAAACTATGTCAGGTTAGGGTGGGGCCTCAACTAATTAAATCAAACATTATTTAGGGTAATAATAGGAAGAAATTAATATCGGATTTTTTATAGGCCGTATATTTAAATATTAAATTAAATTTGCATTTTTTAGCACAAATATCTAATGAAAGTGTATAAAAATTTTTTTTAACTTGAAGCTCTCAACTAGCTCTACATGGTAATAGAGCTATTTTTTAAATATTTTTTTTTAAAAAATTTCGTAATAATTAATTGATTATTTAATATTTAGTATTTATACAATAATTAATAAAATTTTAATTATTTTAACGAACTATCAAAAAAAATAGTTCTATTACCATGTAGAGCTAGTTGAGACTTCAAGTTAAAAAAAAAATATATATATATATATTTGTTAGATATTTGTGCCAATAAATGTAAATTTAGTTTGATAAGTGTTTTTTTTTTAAAATTTTAATTATACGTATAAATCGGCTCTATGCAAATAAATATAACTAGCGTCCGACCCGTGGCTCCGCCACGGGTTCTGTAAAAATTCATAAAAATTTTAATAGCTTGATCAGGAATCAGTAATTTTCATTTGGCATGAGTTAAACAATATTAAAATAAAATATATAGATACATATAACTCTTACTCTAAATCAAGCTACCCTTGACTTTTAAAAGATGGTTATCCGGAAAGTTGATACCTTAATAGCATTAATTTATGTCTTTAAATTTTTTGGTAAGATAATACCTAAATTAAATCGATGGCAATAAAAAATTGAGTAAATTATTAACTTTAGTTAATAAACGACAATTAGGTTTATACACGTACTAAGTTAGAATGAATAAAAATAAAGTTAATTACTTATCTTAAATACTTCAACCAATTAAAACTGTTTAACTCGCAAAAATCTGTATATAGTATGTAATTAAAATTTCGTTAGTTTCATACTGGAATTATCGTAATTTTTATCATGAGTTATTGTATATAACATACCTTCTATTCTGTTTGACACAGTACGTAATTGAGGTTGAGTTGGTTTGCACTGGAATTGCCGTAAGGTAAAGTTTGCATTAAAATTATCGTGATCTCTATTGTGAATTCTTGTAAAAATACTGGTAAAAAATTTACTCATTCCAGTGACATACAGTTTCCCTATAGAAAAAAATTAAAAATTTATATTCAGATTTTGTTCAGATTATTATTTTTAAAAATGGCATTTTTTGTAAGGGCAATACTATTTGTACCTCCCATTTTTGTTATTCATACCCCCCACCTATGTAAAAATGATTTAACTAATTGTCAAATGATATAATTTATTCAAGATGATGTGCATTGTCTCATTTTTGTTATTAGTACCCTCTTCTATGTAATTAACTGATTATCATCACGATATAAAAGTTTAATTTCGCATTTTTAGCCATAATATTATTATATAAAGGCTATATATTGTTTTGCACTACAATTATATCATGCTACAATTAGTTAAAATAATTTCTTTACATGGGTAGGAGGGTATGAAAAGCAAATGAGAGGTATGAATAGCAATTTCCTTTTCGTAATTATAACCTATATAAAATGAATATTTCCGAATTTCTTGTTTAATTTATACCGAAAAAATGATAAACAGGAAATCAAAAATATTCAGGAAATTTAGGAATTTAAAAGTTTTTTTATATAGGTCAGAACAAAATCTGAATATGAAATTTAATTTTTTATTTTATAGGTTGTGGTCAGGGTTGTGTTAGTAAATTGAAATTGCATGATTTTTACTATAATGTGGCTAAGATTGGTCGCTTTGTATTGGAATCATAATTCTATTGTGAGTTACAGTAAAAATTCCGTTACAAATCTTAAGTTTGTATTAAGCGTTACAAACCAGCAAAGGTCTTTTTCGATTTTTAACAGCTGGCTTACCTTGTTTAGTGCGTCGGGGGTGTGTGTCGATGTATTTCTTTCGTTTTGAATACAAAATAAAATTTTCAATTATAAAACATAATTAGAAATTTTACTTTGTGTTCACATGGCAGGAAGATGCTCTTCTCATGCAAATCTGGGCTTCAATTGACGTACCCCGACGTACTAAATAAGGTAGGATGGCTGTTAAAAATCGAAAAAGGCTTCGGCTTTACAGAACTTACTATTTCGATGGCAACTGTATACATTGAGATTATCGTGATTTCTATCTAACATGAGCTATTGTGAAAAATTGTTATTGATCTTGTTCACTTCATATTAGGTAGTTAAAATTGTGTTAGCTTGCATTGGTATTACTGAAAAAATTCTATCACAAAACCTACTTGCTATCCAGTACAAATAATATTTAGTTAAGGTTGAGTTATTACTGTAGGAATCCTATTATAGAACACTTGCTATTCCAGTGATCTCAGTACGTGTTAAGGTCGAGTTAGTTTGTATTGGAATTATCATGAATTACCGTAAAAATTCTATTTATTGGTTATTGTAAAAATTATGGTTTACTAATACGTTATTCATATCCTAGCTAACCTAATATCAAAGACGCTTGGCATAAATTACACGTAAAAGGATTTTTTTTTAAAATTATAAGTGACAACAGCGTGAAAATGTCATAGTTAGGACGTAATCTGATTTTTTCTTTATTGAGGGATCGTCTAAAGCCAGGTAGTAATTTATATGCAGCACGTGAATTTGCAAATTTGTTAACGTTAGTAATCAATTAAAAAGCTACCTGGCTTTAGACAACCTCTGTATTGATTCGCATGTCTCGATTTTACGTATTGATGTTCAATTCATGACGACATTAATTCGAAATGTCGCAATAGTTGCAGATGATCACAGGAATGCTGTAATAATTACCCAAACCATGATAATTTAACGTATAATCTATATAAGTTTTCCCACGTTCAGGTCACATTTTTCAGATATGACCAATTAAAAACGTTAAAGCGCACAAACCCAGAATTGAGTTATAAAGATGATTAATGATATATATATAACCGGCAATTTAACTATTTAAATACTAGTCGGCAATTTAAAAAATCCGAATTAATGATCTTCATATATTACCCTAACTAATGTTTGATTTAATTAGTTGAGGCCCCACCCTAATGTCAGGTGTATTAGTAATTTTAATATGATCTGATTTTATCAATGGAATTATCATTTTAATTCAATTACTTATAAAGAAAATTACAAAATTCTAAAAGATTCCTCTGAATATTGCGCTTCTTTTTCTAAGTTCTTTTGAGTGAATTCTCTTCATAAGTATTATCTCCAAAAGGTTACACTCGAGTTTTCGCAAAAGCTCTAGTAAATTTTTTGGTTGTGCTTATTATACGAATTTTTTTTTAAATAAATTTATATATTCTATTAGTTGAACACCTAAAATTTACATATTAACATAAAATATTCGAACGTAACTTTATTTTTTGACACTTTGTAGACATTTTGTGAAATTTTGCAAGCAATTCCTTGTCTTTTTAGTTAATTGAATCGGTTTGAAATTTTAAATATATATATTAAAATTACGATATGTATCAATAGCGATAACGATTGTTTTCCTTCGTGTAACATGAAAATCTGCGATATATTAACTTTTATAGTTACCTTACATAGTTTTGATCACTTATTCCGTTTATCACCCTAATATTTACTGTATGATATGATGACACATTTACATACTTTCAATTAAATACCTAATTAAAACAGTTCTTTATTTAAATAATTTTGTCTTGAAGTGTACTCTTCTCGGCTTGGACAAGTGTATTATTATTTTATTTTTGTCATTTCATCTAATTTAACTCATAAAAAAACGCTTAATTTTATTAATTTTATCAATTTCTTCTCTCTGGTAAATCTATATAAGAAATTTTTATTTTTTATTTTTTTTTGGATCTAAAAATGATTTGTTAATACACTTATCTAGGATAGGGTATTGAATAGGTTTAAAATAACAGTGTAGATAAAATTGATAACATTCCTCAAATTATGAATAATGGCAGTATACAATGATAAAAATTTTGAAAATTTTATATTCATAATTTAATATTCTCGAAAGATTTTTTTACAATTTCGTTATATATAGATAAAAATAAAGTCATTATATTTTTTAAACTTAGGTAACTTAGGTTCTTGCGTGGCAGTGTCTTTGTCTTTTATATATTCATATAATCCATTAGAATTTTTGTGAGCGCAAAATCCTTCCTGCGCTTGCGACGCCAGGTATTACAATTTTAGGAACCCTTTTAAACTCATTATGCTTCTCAGTAACCATTCAAGTGTCAATTGCAGCATTATTCATTATTTCGTAATTATAGAATTAACTATCTACTATAGCTAAAAATCGCAAACCATAATGCGCATTAGATAACCTGACCGGTGAATACAAATTTAGTAAAGCTGCTGTATAAGTGTATTAAAAAAATTAGGCAATAAATGATTAATTTTGCGAAATACAAATGTCTAGCTTTAATGATTATCAATCTATCTGGGCGGTAAAAGGTCTGAAACCAAAAAATTAAAAAGTTAAAATCACAAAACTTTTTCTAACAATTTAGTTATTTTATTAAACGTTACTTGCCCTCATCCAACATGGTAATGCAATTTGGTGGGCAGGAGTTTCGAGATTGTTCTATATAAAACTTATGACTCGATAGATCACCATTTTTAGCTATAAATGATTATAAATAATGATTAAAATGCGAATTTGGCAAAGTTATTTTTCAACAATCGTTAAACTTAAATAACATGCAACAATTCATTGGTACTAGAACAAATACACTAGCTAGTTAAATTATAAAATAATTCCAAAAAGTCACAGATCATACGCTTGAAATGAAAATAAATCAAAAAATAGAATTTAATGTAAATTGTTAAACAAACAAAATCTCTTTTAATAATAGTATTATATAAGTTATGCATCTTGTAGAGACTATTTCGGCTTTGTCAAAAGGATTAGGTATTGATTTTAGATAGCATCGGTAATTTCATATTAAAAATCAATGTCAAAATACTTTTGGCTAGACCAAAATAATTTCTACGACATGTATAGTATTTTAACGTGCTTGAATCACGGAATCTCTAAATTGTCCATAACCATTTATAGTAGAATCTATAGTGCTAAAATCACTATATCTCCAATTGAGAGTTTTATAATTTGAAATTTTGCGTATACTCACCTATGCTAATAAAATAGACAAAAGAGTCAATTTACATAAAAAAAGTGAGTATCAAAATCAACTTTGAGTATTATATTAATTAAAATGTTAGGAATGTAATCCACTTAACTTCTAATATTGAATTTTAATTTTACATATTTAGATTTTTTTCATTATGTTTTCCTTGTTTTGGCTTGTAAAATTTGAAGTTTGATTTCAGAAAAAAAAAAACCTTGATAGTAAAATTCTCTCAACCTGTCTTGATTAAAGTCTTTTTTGATACTGTACTGTACCAATTAAGAAAAGTTCAACATGTGGTCTCAAATTGTTTGGTATACTTTTGGTGCATTTTGGTGTGCTATGTGTATTTACTGGATTTGTTCAGCTTTCACTTATGATTGGCCAATGGAAAGGAAAATTGGGAATCCTTAGTTTTTCATTTTTAACATTTGGTTTAATATTAGTTTTTGCTCCATGTAGTGAGGAATTCTATTGTTGTAAATTTTTTAGTAGTATCCGATTTTTTTTGCAACAAACTCAAAAAGAAATTTTAGATAAAAACAAAGAAGTCCAAAAATTAGAAAATGAACTGATTGAAAGAGAAGATTTTAAGGAATTTCAAAATAAAAGTGTTGAGTATCAGCAATCAAGTAAAAACAAAATGAAAGAATTAGAACGAAAAGTTGTTAACCTATTCAAAGATTTAGAATAAAAATATATGATAGTACCTTTAGAAGATATAAAAATTGAAGATATTGGAGAAGGGACTAGTAACATATCTTAAATTTTTCTTCCATCTACCTCTTATAATACTCTTTCATCTATTAACAAGTTCTTAAATATACTTTTCTTTAAATATGTATACAAAACTTTCTTTCCTATTAATTGCTCACTAAAATTTTCTTTTATACAATTTAAGAATATACAAATTAATTAATGTTGATTTCATAAAAAAAACAAGATCAATTTTTAAAATATAGAAATTTTTTTATACGTATATTTTAATAATAAGGTGGATTCTATATAATTTTTAAAGGATAAATTTGACTGTATTATAAATGTAAAGACTTTAAAAATTTTACTAAAGGCTTAAAAATAGTTATTATGATGTTACGTATATTCTACTTCATATAATTTTGTAACTTATATAGCCTTTTTTAGTGCTCATGAGCAGCTAAATGACTTAAATAACCAAGTGATCACTAAAGTTCATTTGGTCATTTAAAAAAAGCAAATGACTAAAATGACTTGGAAAAAGGTTTGGAGAATAACACATGACATGAACTTGTACTGATGGATGTTGGATAGAATGATTAATATCATGTATGTTTTAAGAGAATTATTTTTATCATTCAAATCTAGTTATTTGTATCATGGTAAACCTACTATCAAATAATCTGCTTCTAACTGAATTCATTATTTACAATTTAAGCTTAGACAATATTAGATATCATTTAGTTCAGAAGATTAACATTTTCGAGATTGGAATCTGGGCATTGTTTGATCACAAACACTAGATTTTTGAGTATCAGTGAATTTTTTAAACTATCTCAAATGCACATTAATTTATATATATATATAAATTTAGAGTGTTATTAAATTTATCAATAGTATTTATTAAATTACTGTATTTATGTACAATTCATATTAATTCTAAGGATAATAAATCTATTATCTTCATCTTATGTTTTAGAAATATCATTATTCCAAATAAACTTTGATTTAAAAATGGTTTCTTTATGCTTACTTTTTGAGCTTGTTACAAGATTTATAAGAAATTTTCTTGCTTTCCTTAAAATTTGAAACTATAAAGAATATTACATTTGGTTTTATTGCATCAAAGTGCCAAAATTCAGAATCATTTTTTTTAGACCCATCACATCTTTCAAGTATCAGTAACAGCAACTGCCTCTATATTTGATTTTGGCTGATAATCAAATTCATTATCCTCTTAATTATTAAAAGAGAGTCCTATATGAACATTAATAGAAGTTGTAGTATTGTATTAAATCAAATTTCATTTTTTAATCTCATATACTTCAATTCTGGGTCTGTTCACTTTAACATTTCTGATTGGTCGTACCTGAAAAATGTGATCTGAACGTGGGAAGATTAGCAAAAATTACATAATTCCCGTGATCATTATAGCATTTTGATCATTTGTATTATTGTCATTGTGAATTGATGATCATGGGATGATGTAATAATCTATATATTGAACATAATTCTGTTAAACTTCCCATGTTCAAGTCACATTTTCGGATATGACTAATCAAAAATTTTAAGCGAATATACCCAGGATTGAAATATAGAAAAAATAAAATATTAGAGCGAATGGATCCAGAATTGAGTATAGAGAAAAATAGCAGTAATAAAAATCGTTAATAAACTCATCCTATATGTCACCAGAATTACAAAATTTTTTTTTCTTGCTCTATTCATCTATTTTGGGTATGTTTGGTTCTGTTTGCTTTAACACATTTGATTGATCAGAACTGACAAATGTGATCTGAATGTGGGAAGATTAGCAAAATTGCATAATTCACATAATCATTACGGCATTTCCGTGATTATTGCAGCATTATAATCATTTGTATTATTGTGAATTGATAATCATGTGTCACATTTTCAAATACGATTAATCAAAAATTTTAAGCGAGCAGACCCAGGATTGAAATATAGAGAAAGAAAATATTAGAGTGATCAGATCCAGAATTGAAGTATAAAGAAAAATAACAGTAATATCTATCTTCTATCTATTTATTCTTTCTATATCTATCTGTCTGTCTGTCTTCTCTTTATTCATTCTGTGTCTATTCACTTTAACATTTCTGAGTGGTCATAACCGAAAATGTAACTTGAACATGGGAAGAGTAGCAAAAATTACATCATTCCCATGATCATTACGACTTTTTGATCATTTGCGTTATTTTCGTTATGATTGATGATCACAGGATAATGTAAAATCTATATAATTATTCAATTGTGACATAATTCTGTTAAACTTCTCACGTTCGAGTCACATTTTTTGGATATGACTAATCAAAAATTTTAAGCAAACAGACCCAGGATTTAAATATAGAAAAAGAAAATATTAGAGCGAATGGATCCAGTATTGAGTATAGAGAAAAATATCAGCAATAAAAATGCATTAATAAACACATCCTATATATATATCACCGGAATTACAAGTTTATTTTTTTTCTCACTCTATTCTTCTATGTTTACTTTAACACATTTGATTGGTCATAACTGACAAATGTGACCTAAATGTGGAATATTAGATCTTTGTAGCATTATGATCATTTGTATTATTGTAATTGATGATCAAGTGTCACATTTTTCAGATCAGATACGACTAATCAAAAATTTTAAGCAAGCAGACCCAGAATTGTTAGAGTAATCAGATCCAGGATTGAAGTATAGAGAAAAATAACAGTAATATCTATCTTCCATCTATCTATTCTATTTATATCTATCTATCTGTCTTTATACTTTAATTCTGTGTCTGTTCGCTTTAACACTTTTGATTGGTTGGAACCTAAAAATTAGACCTGAATGTGAAAAACTAACAAAGATAATTATACTGATAATCATTGTCAATTAATTATTATAGCATTCAAGTAATTATTACTTTTGTTGTTAGTTTACCTATTATTTACAAACTATTTTGGCTAAAAAAAAGTTCATGAATTTATAAAAGGTTATGCAAAGTTAATTTTTTGTTTTGAAATAACCTGCTGACCCAATTTTTCCAAAAAAATTTTTTAAATCCTTTTGTACCAATTATTCCATTTTTGCTATTTAATTTTTTTCTCAGTAGCAACTAATGATAACTTTAATTTTCTGGAATTTCCTGATAGATCAAAAAAAAATCCAAAATTTTTTGATTCCATATTATTAAACTAAAAAATTAACTAGATGTGGCCTTATATATAAACATGAGATTAAAAAAAATTGACCAGCTGACTGAAATTTTGGAACACTATATTATACAAAATAAAAAATTAACTTTGTGTGGCCTAATAATCTCAAGTTCAAGAATAAGTGCAAGAATAAGTACAAGTGCAAGAACAAATGCAAGAACATGTTAAATACTTTGCAATGGATAAAAATATAGCTTAATAAAAATAGTAAATATATTAGCAAGTATCAAAAAATTACATTTAGCCAAATATTTAGATGATTGATTTTTAGAATTTTTGGTTGGAATTTTTGCTGCCCAGATAATTTGTAATTTTCTCAGTGATTTGTAGTTTTATGTAGGTCTACTAATCAATAAAATTACAGTTATGTTCAAATTGTGATCAATGTGCTAAAACAAATATAGCAATATAATTGTATAATCAAGTTATTCTGCTTTAACACTTTTGATTGGTTATATAACCCATGATCAAAATATTAAGATTAATATATTGATGAGCAAGTTATAATCAAGAATGTTATCACAATTCAAATTTATTAACATATAAAAAATATATTTGTGAAGTCTGCTCCAAAATCTATATAATAATTTCTTATATGAGTGTATAATAAACAGTAAATAGTGCTGCTTAATAATAAGAATAAAAAAAATCAATTGCACTTTGCCATTTTTGATTTGCTATATAATCAAACTGTGAAAAATTAAAATAAGTTGATAATACTATTTAAATTTGTAATTAATGTGATATATAATTATTTGCATGTTACTGTCATAATAGATTTGTCATAATTTATAATTAATCAATTACTATAAATTAATAATCAATTGCCATCAATATATTTTTTTAAGGAATTGACTTTTGATTTATTATGTGCACTTTGTATCTTTTAAGATTTAAAAAATTAGCATTTGCTCATTATACACACTTTATATCTTTTAAATTAAATAAACTGTATTACTACTGTGTATCACCAAAATAGTAAAGTTTATAATTGTAACTCATAATAGAAACTATATTAATTTCAATATAAACTAACTCAACTCTAACTATAATTGTGATTAATAATGAGCAAGTTTATATAAGAATTTTTTACTAGAAGCAACAATAATTTTGTTGTAAACTCAACATTATCTGTTAAGTAAGTTTGTAACAAAATTTTTAAAAGTAATTCATAATAGGAATTATAATAATTCTAATACAAACTAATTCACCTTTTCATTATTACTAATATAAACTGCAATTGCTTATTCATAATTATATGCTGCATGTTACTGCAATAATGAGTAATTTTGTAACAAAATTTTTTATAGTAACTAATGCAAATTAACACAATTTTTAACAACATAATGTGGTTACTTGATAGTGAGGAGTTATTGTAGCAAAATTTTTATAGTAATTCACAATAGAATTACAATTTACATGCAAAATTAACAAGCTTAATATATTATATGTCAAGTAAGGTTGCAACAATTTTTTAAAATTTTATTTTTAGAAAAGGATTTATTTGTTTTTAAAAAAGGATTTTAAGTATTTGACAAGTTGTTTCTTAAGTAAAATCTTAAAAAATTGATACTTCCAAGTTTTTTTATTGCAATACTTATTTTAAAAATTGATATTTTCCAATAAAACTAACCTAATTTTAGCTATATGCTATTTGTTATTGAAGTAATAAGTTTTGTGTAAGACTTTTAATAGTTAGCATATACTAATTCAAACTAACCCACTACATATTATAATCACTGGTATAGCGAACAAATTTTATAATAAAAATTTTTATAAAAACTCATGATGGCTTCTGAAATAAATAGAGTATGAATTTTATAGCAAAATTTTATAGTAATATAATTTTAATACAAATTTGATTTTAACTATACTACACACTACAGTTAATAAATAGTATGTTTAGTAACAAAACTTTTGTGATAATCTAATACAAACTAACTTTACAAATTTTAACTAAGATTTTAAAGTATTTATACAAAGTTCCATAGCATAGCTACAGGTCAGGTGCTAGTAATATTAATCGAAAGATTTATTAAATATTTATAAAAACATTTATTTAGTCAAAAAGTTATTATAGCCAAACAAAAAACTTTATGCAAAATAAAATAAAGACACTAAAATAATATATTGTTTTGTACTAAAAAAGTTTACTTGAGCAATAATTTAGAATCAATTAGTAAATTGATTAAATAGTAGTATTTTGTATAATTTTATTAATAAATTATTAAAAATACTCTTTTATTTGACATTTTACTAATTGATCATGCAATAAGTAAGCTTGTTCAGTATTAAAAAATATATTAAATTAGCATATTTTATATTGCTTTTCTTAAAATTTGAAAAAGAATGCTTGATTTTAAAAATATTTATCAAAAATTCAAAATTAAGCAACTTTGCCTCGAATTTTAAAATAAATAAAAATAAATTATACTTAAGTAATATATTTTTTGGTCTGAGTAAGTTTATTTAGAACAAAAAGTAAAATTATTTATAAAATTTAGAGAATAATAGAAATTTGTATAATTTTATTAATAAAATAATAAAAATATTATATTACTTAAAATTTTATTAATTGATTATAATTTTTTGTATTCTATAAACTTGTTTAGTACAAAAAACCCTAAATTTGTTGTATTTTATCTTGTATTTCTTAAAAGTAATAAAAAAATGCTTAGTTTTAAACATTTTTATCAAAAATTCAAAATCAATTATATTTGCTTCAAATTTAAAGATAACTAAAATAAAATATACTAATTTGATATAATTTTTGGTGCTGAACAAGTTTACTTAGTGCAAAAAGTTATAATCAATTAGTAAAATTACAAGTAATATAATATTTTTATAATTTTATTAATAAAATTATACAAATTTCTATGATTCTCTAAATTCTATTAATTCTTTCTAACTTTTTGCAATAAGTAAATTTTTTAGTACAAAATCTACTCATTTAGTATGTATTTTATTTTTTTAATATGTAAGGCAAAGTTGCTTAATTTTGAATTTTTGATAAAAATTTTCAAAATTAAGTATTCTTTTTTCAAATTTTAAGAAAAGTAAGATAAAATAACTGATTTGATGTATTTTTTAATGCTAAACAAGTTTACTTAGTATAGTAACTTATAATTAATTAGTACAATTTCAAGTAATATAACATTTTCAATAATTTTATTAATAAAATTATACAAAATACTATAATTTTTAAATTTTACTAATTGATTCTTATTTTTTACTCTAAGTAAACTTGTTCAATATACAAATATACAAATATGTATACTTAGATTCAAACTAGTTTGCAAACTTCAAGCCTGATCCAAACCAGACTCAAACTTAACTAAAAGTTTAAAATACAAAAGTTTGAGTCTGGTCCAATAATTTTGATCCAAACTCAAACTTAACAAAAGTTCAGTCCAGTTTGGGTTTATAGGAGCACTAAATTAAAGTCAATTTTGACCATTGTGTACTATATTATTGCTCATTTCAATTTAGTTAGATTTGCTATTATATGATTTTTTGTGAGCTTTATAATTTCTACATGCAATTATTTGAATTTATTATATTTCAAGACATATTTTATTACATTTTTGAATTTTATTATAATATGAAATAGATTCTGAAAAATATAACAAATTTGAGCAATTATATACAGTTAACTAGAAATAAATAGTAACCATTTTCTAATTGATTATTTGAAATATCAAAAAGAAAGCATTTCAACTATCATGTTCTAAAAATACTTTCCAAACTTTTGCATATTATATTTTCATAATGTATCTAGTATTGTGTTAATAGAATATGAATTTAGGTGCTTTTTTGTTGTAAATTTTGTAATTTTATTTCAATCTCCTTGTTTGTAACAGGAAGATTTTTGTTATTTAATATGAGATAACTGGAATAATAAAAAATGTCCAAAATGCATAATGCATTTGTAATATGATTGTTCTATAATCAATTTCATTCATAGCAACTTTTCTATTGTTACATTATTAATGCAGTTTGGTATTTGTTTACAAGACAAATGCATTAATTTTTTAATTGTGTATTACTTATTATGTTTTAAAGAAAAGTTGTAATCTTTATAGTATAATAATAATTACAGATTAATTCTATTAATCAACTTACTGTATTTTTTTAATAACTTATAAAAAATTTTTGATTGTTATAACAATTTATTAATAAAGAATTGTAGAGTTGAATTCTATTATTAGTTTTATATCTATTATACTTTTTTTATTTCTTCTGAATAGTCCAAATTATTGTAATAAAAAATAACAAAAACCTTATTTTCTATAAATCTAAATTTATTTGAAAAAATCTTTATAAATTGGAAAAAAATTAAAGCCACTAAATCCTAACTTTGCTATAGAATATACTCCAATAAAAAGTGCCTTTTCAAAAATTTTTTTATTATTCTATATAAATAAATAAATGTTAATATTTATTTATAAAACCAAACCAATTAAAAAGTAACTCACCTTAAGTACCATTTTGAGAATAAATGAAAAAATCTATGTTTATTTGTATAAAAATTATTTTTGAATAAGATATTTAATAGATGATCATAATTATTAATTAAAATTATATATCTTTAACAATTATAGTCTTTAACTACTTTGTAAGATCAAATAAAAAATATTCAACAATGTTATCTAAAGTGTATTGATTCTTATAAATAATGCTATATCTGATTTATCTTCTTTAGAAAAGGCTTATATAAATGTATTTATATTGTTCATACTAGTTATTAATGCAGCTTTGTAGTAGCTTATGCTGAGATCTGGGGTCTCTATTTAAATCTATAACACCTACTAAAATCCACATATACTATTTTATTACTAACCCTAACTCTAAATTCTAACCAAATCTATAAAAAAAAATAAGCCCTCTAAAATTTTATAATTTCATAATAAATTAATTTAAATTCTTAGCATAAGCCAATCTCAGCATAAGCTGCTACAATAATTGTTTTTTTTTTACAGACTAATCTGGTTTATAAATAAAAAAAATTATATTAAATAAATATAAAACAGTACTTATAAAAATAACAAAAAAACATGTCCAATATATAACAATTCCTTTTTAACAATTCTTAAAGAAATTTTTTTTCTAACTTGAATATAGTACTTATATAGATGCATATATAAGAATATATTAAATATATATACAAGTACAAGTGCAAGTATACATATAAGTGTATCTATAAAAACATAAAGAACAAATTACTTTTTATGAAACTGCAAGAAATTATTTTAGCAATTATATACACAAGTATAGTACAAATTACTACAAGTAGTAAAACTGCTACTAGCTATATATTGTATACTGGTATATATAATAAACTTATTATATAGCATAGCAATAAAGTTAGACAAAATTAAATACTCTTAAATAGTATTACTTAATACTAGTTTTGTCCAGTTTTGATCAACTCATTTACCATTTATTTTATTAACAAGCTTATTTTTACAGATGAATCATTTACAAACAAGTTCATTTTATAGACAAATATAATTTACTAACAGCTTATTTAGAATATTAATTCTAGTTATTATTATTATAATTAAGTTTTGAATTAGAATTAAGTGACATGTACTACTGTACTAGTAAAATATGCTATTTATAAAATAAACTTGTAAAATAAGTTGGTGAAATATGTATTAATGAAATATAGTATTTTTAAAGTCATTTTTAGATGAAATATATATGCCTATTATAATTAGTTATATTAATAAAAAGCATCAAATTTTTTAGATTTCTGTACAAAAAACAATTATTAGAAGCTATAGTAATTTGGATACTTGCCAAATATAAAATTAGATAACTTTATAGAATTATGTGAACAAGGTACTGAGAAAAGAAATAAAATTAACAAAAAAAAGATCTTTGAAAAATCAATTTTTATTTGTAAATTTTATAACAAATTATAAAAAATGCAAAGTTTAAAAAGCTATACTGCAAAATTTTAATAATACAGCTACTTTTGTGCTATAAGTAAAAAATAATCCTAATTTTGTTAAAATTTGATTTATGTATAATAATAGCATTTAAAAAAATTATCAATTTTATCCTTTTTCTTAGCATCTAGCCTATATTCAATCAACATTTATAGTTTTTATATTATACTTATTATAGTATCTTGTTAGATACAGATAATTTTTTATTATAAAAATTGAATGGCAATTGCAATATTATAATGAGTTTAATTTTTTTTCTAAAAAATAGTATCTTATTATATGTTTTTGTAGTTAAGCTCAATGAGGATCTTGCTTTTTTGATTAGACTTTGAAGTTATAAAAATAAAATCTAAAACTAGCCAATTTATAAAATGCATGTTCAGAACTCTATACAAGAGTAATTCTGAACCTTATTTTTTAAATTAGACTTTATGCTAATACTATTGTTTTGTAAATAAGCATCATAGAATAAAGATACAAGGGCCTTTTATTTGTTTATTAAAGACCAAAGCTACAATAGCAGTATAGGAATCTATTTTTTGTATCTGAATTTCAGATAGCAATAGTTGTACAAAATCTCTTGTTTGGTAACTAGGTTTTACTATAATAAAAATACATACTTATATATTACTATATATAATAATATATAGCTAATTCTTTTTACTGCAAATTTTATAAATATATTTTTTTGCAAAAGTTACAATGGCTAGATTAGTATTAGGCTACTATGACATATAGATTAATAGTCCTAAATGTACAGTTTGTTATAAAGATAATAGTATATTATAGTAAATATACATTCTTATTATTTATTGTTTAAGTATCTACATTTCTGTACATGCTAATATAAAGAATTTAAAGGTATCAAGTATCAAATATTTAAATAGTTTGTTTATAGCAAAACTTTAAATTTTAATACTTTTAAATATACAACTTTATCTATTTAACTTTTTTTATAAAAGATTTCTAGTATTTGTAAAGGCCACACAAATCATTAACTTATATTTTTGCAAATATTAAAAAAAAAGCAATACATTGCAATAACAAAAAATCAATTCAAATATACCAAATAGAAATAATATATAATACTAAAGAACTATTTGAATTTATTTTACACTATTTTATCAAATATATATAGTAATTCTAAATTATTTTCAATTAGTCAAATTAAAAATAAAACATGTTAATTAATCATTGGTATAAAGCAAAAATAATAGAATACTTATATATTTAATATATTAAATTTATAGATATTTCTGTATAGTGCACATGCTATCTAATATATATAATATGCAATATTAATTCTTGCTATGACAACTAATATATTCTATAACGGTGGTTGCTTGATTCACCGAAAGTTAGTTCCTCGCTAGCTCATTTTTCTAACACTATATCCCCGACAGAATGTTTTACCTATAGCATTTTTTGTTGACAGAATTTTTTCTTGGCATACTTTGTTTTCGACCTCCCCTTTATTTAACAGGACATACCATGTTTTCGACATTCTCTTTCCTTGATATCTCATATTTTCGACAAGACATTTATCTAACATGACATATTTCTAATTTGACTTTTCTCTGACACTAAGTTTTATTGAATTTGCTTTTTTCAACAAGAATGATAAACCCAGTGATCATTACATCACGTGAAAGCATGCAACTAAGTTATTTGTTTACTAGCACTATCAACTCGGCCTAAATTATACTATTACCTAACCCTAACCCTAACTCTAATTTAGGCTGAGTGCTTAATCATGTGATGGGATGAACATGAATATATCACTCTACCCAATAATTATATTTCTAATCAGGAAAAGATCTTGTCGAAAAAAGATGTCAGAAACATGTCATTTTGGAAAAATATTCTTTCTGAAATATGTCATATCAGTAAAATGACTTTTCAAAAATATGTCCAGGAAAGATTCTGTCAACAAAAAGTGCTGTAGGTGAAACATTCTGCCAGGGATATAGTGTCAGAAAAATGAGCTGGCGGGAAATAACTTTCATAGAATTATACTGTAATCTCTATAACTATTATATTATTTATATATATAATTTTAAAGTTATAAATTTACAAATAATTATAACTATACAATATAACAAAACTTTAATTCACTCTATGTATATTTAAATTTATTTATTTAAATAAATAATTTTAAAAATTTTAAAAAAAATTAAAAATTTAAAAATTTAAAATAATAGTTTCTATCTGTACACTATGTGTATATATACTAATAATGTGCAAATGCAGGTTTTTTTGTCTTTGCATTGCATAATGCAACATTATGCAGTATAATGCATTATGCAATCCTGCATCTTTATATAATATAATTACTTTATTAGTTTTTTTATTAAGAATAACAATAATGCATATAATAGTAGTATATACTAATTAACACACTTTCAAATTGATAAAATCAGCAAGAACAAGTTATTAGAAAGTTTAAAAGTAGTTAAGTTGGATTGTATTATTAATACAGTAACTTACTGTATGTATTAAATAGACTAGTTTTTAAATATTAAATAGCATAATCAGAAGACTACAATATATAGTAGTAGAAGTTTGGTCAAAAAATTTGTTTGCTAAAAACTATTGTAGCAAATTGAAAAGTAATATGTATAATTTATAAGTTCTAATTTAAAAAAAATGTTAAAATAAAAGCAATTACATAATTTTAATTGAATCAAAATTATTTAATAATTTCTATGTGCATTTTTAAATTTTACAAGTCTTGCATTATATCATATAGCAATATGCATTGCCTTGATAGTATTTGTATACAAAATATAACAATATAATAACTATAATTAAATTAAACTTATTATACTACCACATATATTTCTACTTTTGAAATATTATTTTATTAAATTATATACTTCTTTTAATTTTGTATTTATATAACTAATTTACAAAATTATTATAAATAAATTAATAAAAAAATTACAAATACTAGAAATATTTATTATTCACTGCAACTGTATATTAAATTTATTTATTCATTTTAATATTAATGCTTATATATAATATTCTAAACATGATTTTATGTTATTACTCAGATTACCTCACTTTAATTGTAGGATATTGATAAATTTAACAGGTTGCAATATCACAGGTTAATATTTAAAAAAAAATTAAAATGATTCTTAGTTAGGGTTAAAGTTCAAATTAGTATTAATATTAGGTTAGAGGATGCATATATATATGCAAAATTAGCACAAAATTTTTAATTAGAAGCCCAAGACTAGTTTATATAATGAAATTTCAAGTTATTTAAAATTTTTGATTTTTTTTGTAATTTTCCTAATTTTTGTTCATTTTGTTACACAAGATCCTGTGATCTAATTGGCAAATCATATTAATTTGTGATATAGCAACCTGTGATATTTAACAAACCTCTATTTGTATTATTTAACATAAATATAGAATAAATTATTTATTTTATATTTCAGCTCACTGAATATTTACTTTAGTAAGAATACAATTCAAAACATATATTTGCTTTTTTTGAAAGCAATTCTGTATTCAAATAATTTTATTGATTTTTTGGGAATGCTAGTACAATATTTTTTATTCAAGAACTTATCATTTTTTTTGTAAATTTAATAGTTATTTGTAAATTTTTTTTAAAACTTTAAATTCCATTATAATTAGAGTTGATTAAAATGCATGTTCTATACGGAATGCCCTATTATATGATATAGAGTTATTATATTATTAGTAAATTATCAAATTGACCAATTAGAATTACAATCTATATACCTAATTATAATAATATATTATATATATATTTATAGAGGGCATGCTCTAGTAATAAATATACTCTATTGAAAAAATTGCTAACCAATAGAGCCAATAGAATCAATAGAATAGTTATTAATTATTAACAAATACTATATTATAAGTTAGCTGGTCTCTATTAGCTCTATTTGCAAATTATTCTCAATAGAGCAATAAAATAATACCAAGGAGATTGTTCTCTATTTACTCTAATAGATAATAGTAATAGCAATATGACCTGGTCATTTTTATTTTATTATAATCTGTAATAATTATTAATTAAATAATTAATTATATTTTTAATAAATAATTTAAAATGACTATAACAGGCTATTAGATTTTTAAAATAATCCAATAACTGGTTACTAGTTATTTAAATTATTTGGGCATTTAAAGTTATTTACCATTATTGATAGATAAATGTGCCAACTCTGCCCTGGGTATAGAAGAGCATGCCTTTTATAAAGGCATTTCTCTAAAGGCATGACCCAAAATTTGCTATACCTTCCAATCCTAATAATAATAAATATTTCAAATTCTAATTGTAATTTAGAGGAGTCGTTTAAAGCCTGGCACGTTACGAAACTACCCGATATATAACCCGGATCAGTCCGAGCGAGACAGCAAAGACAAAAACACGAAATATATAAAAAACAGCTATCTAAACCAGTCTTGGTTGACTAAGCAAAAGTGTTAGAAATACGATTTTACTATATAGAAACTATTTCTCTCTAACCCAACCCTAACCATAGCTCTAATATTAATTAAAAATCAGAAAAATCAGGTAATTTCGCAAGGTGCCAGGCTTTAAATGTCCCCAATTTAGAACAATTTTTAAGTCAAATTAACCAAATCCTTCTTTTTTTAGACTTGATTTTGTATTCTTAAAAGTTTGTTTAAAAAAGTAACTCAACCATAAATAAGTAGTAACTATTTTTTTAATTGATTATTTGGAATATCATAAAAAGAAAGCATTTTAATTATTATATTCACAAGTATTTTTCAAACTTTTGTATATTATACCTTAGTAATATATCTAGCATTGTGTTGACAGAATATGAACTCTATTGCTTTTTTTGTTGTAAATTTTGTAATATTTTACAATCTTTTTGTTTTATTTAAATTTATTTTCACACTATTTTAACAAATCCATAATTGTTATTATTAGTATTCTAATTTATTTTTTAATAGTAAAAGTCAAATGTTAATTGATAATTGGTATAATAGAACATTTATATATTTAATATATTAAATTTATAGATGTTCCTATGTGGCACATACATGTTGTATAGCTATCTAATATATATAATATGCAACTTTAATCCTTGCTATAACAATAACAATATTCTATAACTATTATTTAATTTATATATATAATTTTCATAGTTATAAATTTACAAATAATTATAACTATATAATGTAACAAAACCTTTAATTCGCCATATATATATTTAAATTTATTTTTTTACTAGTAAATAAATAAATTTAAAATTTTAAATAAGATTAAAAATATAAAAATTTAAAATTGATGATTTCCATTGGTATATTATATGCATATACACACATAAATTAATCTCTCAAAATTCTAATTATATAATAGCTTTTGTGATTTTAGCAAAAAATCTTCTCTAATCTTAAAGCTACTTTTATACTAATTTAGGCTATACAAATTTTTAGTTTACACATTAATATATTGTAATAAGTAACTCCCAATACCATAATTGCTATAATTTAGAATTTATTTAAATATTATTTGTATACAAATATAATAATATAATAACTATAATTATATTAAACTTCAGTAATTATAAATCAAACCAGTGGTGTTAAACACTAGTATGCGGTGTAACATGAAGATCAATATCAAAAAAATAAACAAAATAAAAATATACAAAAGTTAAAGTTGATAAATATTAAGTTGGAGCAATAGTTAGGGTTAGGGTGAGGCATAGTATATAGTAAAATTTTGCAAAGGGGGTTTTTTTTTTAAAAAAAAAGGTGGTTTCATAGATAAAATTTTGAGTTAAAAGGTATTTTTTAAAAAAAAAGCAAAACAACAAAAATTTTATGTTACACCTGATCTTTACGTTACACTGCATTTAAAAAATTTGATTGGTAAAAATTATTGTGGTGTTGAGCACCAGTGGTATGATTTAGTAAAACCGTTAAACTTATTTTACCATTAAGCTACACTCTTTGTTTTACTTTCACTTTTAAAATATTATTTTATTTAAATTATATGCTTCTTTCAATTTTATATTTATATAACTAATTTACAAAATTATTATATAAAAAATTAATAAAAATTTTACAAATACTAGAAATATTTATTTATTAGCTGCAACTGCTATTAAATATATTTATTCATTTTAATATTAATACTTTCATATAGTATTTTCAAAGTTTATAAAACATGATTTTATACTTATTACTCAGATTGCTTTATTTTATTTTATTATTTAAAAACATTAATATAGAATAATTTATTTATTTATATTTTAGCCTACTGATTATTTACTTTAGTAAGAATGTAATTCAGAACACATATTTGCTTATATTGAAAACAATTTTGCATTTAATTAATTCCATTTCTTTTGGGAACAATGCAATATTTCTTATTCAAAATTTGCACCAATTATATTTTAGCACTATTTTGTAAAATTTAATGATTATTTTTAGACTTTTAAAACTTTAAATTCTATAATAATTAGAGATTAAGAGGCATGCCCTATAAGGCAGTGTTGTTAACTGGAAGCTACTGGAAGTCCACTAGAAACAAATTAATAGTACAACTGGACTTTTACTATTATAAATTTCCACTGGAAAGCTAGGAATTCTCACTGGAAGCAAAAATTATCAACACTGCTATAAGGCATGCCCCAGGGGCATGCCCTATTATATAATATAGAGCTATTATATAACTGGTCAATTATCAAATTGAACAATTAGAATTATAGCCTACTATTGCTAATTATAATAATATATGATATATATATTAATAGGAAGCATGCTTTATAATTGCATGCATGCCCCAAGAGCATAACCAATATTTGCTATGCCCCAACTCTAAATGATAATGAAAGTTTCAAATTCTACCTGTAATTTAGAATCAATTTTTAAATCAAATTGACTAAACTGTTTTTTTATTAGACTTGATTTTGTATCCTTGAAACTTTGCTTAGAAAAGTAACCCAACTATGAATAAGTAGTAACTATTCTCTAATTGATTACTTAGAATATTATAAAAAGAAAGCATTTCAATCATTATATTCTGCAAGTATTCTACAAACTTTTGTATATTACATCTTAGTAACATATCTAGTATTGTGTCAACAGAATATAAACTCAATTGCTTTTTTTGTTACAAAATCTTGTAATTTTATTTCAATTTTCTTGTTCTAATTAAATTTATTTTTACACCATTTTAACAAATACATAATTGTTGCTATTGGTAATCCTGAATTATTTCTTAATTTGTGAACCTCAAAAATAACATATTTTAATTAATAATTGCTATAAATTAAAAAAACAGAACACATATATATTTAATATATTAAATTTACAGATGCTCCTGTGCAGTATACACATGTTGCGCAGCTATCTAATACATATGATATGCAACTTTAATCCTTGCTATGATAATTAACAATATTTTATAACTATTATATAATTTATATATATAATTTTAAGGTTATAAATTTACAAATAATTATAACTATATAATGTAATAAAAGCTTTAATTCACTTTATATTGATTTAAATTTATTTTTTAAAAAAAAATCTTAAAAATTTTAATAAAAATTAGATATATAATTTCAAGAGATAATACCTTTTATTTGTATATTGATAAGATATATTGATATCTCAAAATCTAATTATATAATAGCTTTTAGAATTTTGCAAAAAACCTCCTCTAACTTTAAAGCTACTCTTACTCTAATTTTAACTAATACTAAATTTTTGTCATATATTATACAAATTTGTAAATTATATGCACTATACGTAATTTAATATATTGTTTTCAAAATTTAAAATTTAAAATTTAAAAAAATATTTAAAATTTTAAAAATTTAAAGCTTTAAAAGTTTAAAAATAAAATTTTAAAAATTTAATAATTTAAAAATTTAAAAGCAATTCCTATTTGATACTAATTTTTAAAATATAAATATATGAAATAGTTAAAATTTTTACTTGCAAATACTTTTTTGGTTTTAAAAAAAAATAACTTATTCGAATTTTAATATAAAATATTCTCTAATTCAAAATTTAGCTCTATCCTATTTTAATTTTATTTAATTTGTTTTTGTTAAATCTTGTATTATATTATTTATAAATTATATTTATATTTTATATACTAGTATAAATTAAAAAAAAAATTAAATTAAACTAGTTCGTTAGAGCTTTCGGTTTCTTGAACCTTGTATGTATCAATAAAGATAAAAAAATCTCTAATGAATTTAAATATGTTTCGGCACCTTAAATATTTTGTTTGACTGGCTAATAATAGCGAAATATTTAAGATAGTATCACAAAAGTTTTTTAATTAACTTATAAAGGATATATAATAAACATATTTACAAATTCAAGTAATTTCATCATTTGACGCCTGGTTAATTCCCATTGGGTACTTAACAGGATTCTTTTTTGGTCAATGGTTTCAAGACTACGTAATAAGGATGATGTAAATTATGATTGTAACTTAATTTAGTACATATAAATCATTTAGCGTACTTTTTTGCATCAGTATCCAAGGATTTGATTATTCCATGCTCTTTCTTCAAATTACTATTTAGATTATTAACACTATTGAAATCATTTTCTAGCTCATTCTTAATTTATTTTATTTTGTCGACATGTTCATTTAAATCATTAACTTGGGCAAATTTTCTTTCACATCAGAATCTGCAGTTATCTCTAAAAATTTTTTCTACATAAATACCATCTAAAGCTTCCTGGAATGAATCTGCCCTTTTTTTATGGTTTCAACAAAGCTGAATATGCCACCAGGTTGAACAACTATCTTGCCAATGCCTAAAGATAATTCTATGATAGCAATTATCAATTTTTTGAGCCTCATGTTTTTGCTGATCTAACCAATTTATAATTCCATCTTTAAACCACGGAATGCACTTCCTGCATACTTCGTTTTTCCTATTATGATATTTAAAAATAAAAATAAAATAAAATAAAACTGATACGTGATTTTTTTTGAAATTATTTCTATAAAATATATATACATACATGAAGCTCATTTTCAATTTTTTTCATTAACTCACATGCTGATTCATAGCGAAGTTTTCTACCTTCATTTAAATATTTATGCATTTTTGGCCGAATCACTATGATCCATTAATGACGCAAATAGCATTTCTATGTTTTGTTCATCATTCAAAGTCTGTTTACATTCTTCTTCATAACGATTTACAAATTTCATATATTCACCAATTCGTTCTTTATAAATATGCATGTCAAGAAGCGGAACAAATTGAATATTATTTTTCTTTTTTCATCTATGGTATTAAGTTTTGTGAATATTGTTAATTATGATAATATAAATCTTTTGTCTCTTCAAGATCAGATTCTCTTGTTATTCTAACAATCCGATAGAGAATTGATCGCGTAATCCTAGGATCATCATAAAATAAAGCAGTTGCGATATTTAAAGAGTATCGTAAAATCATAATTTTAAGAATAATATTATCAAAAGTATGTATATCTTCATATTCAGTGCTTTGTCGTCGTATATAGTAAGTAGTTTGCCAAAAGTTTTGAATCATTAATTTCAATTTTATATGAATCATTATTTGCGATAATTTCAAGTCCAGATGTTATTTCGGCAGCGTATATAATTATTCGGAAAAATTTTCTTGTAATTAATAATTATTTACATTTCGGTCCAATTTCAATTCTTCTCGCTACTATCAAAATAGCATCACTGCCACTCAAAGGTGAAATTTCTAAAGTATTTAAAGTGAACTACATCACCATAAATTCGGAAGATTCGCGCTTTAGGATTTATATTGGGTTTGGATAAAGTTCGTGAAGGTCACAACCAAATCACTAACAGAAATCTTTATTATTTGGAAATTTTTTAGAATGAAAATTTTAGATTAAGATTAGTTTAAATCAATACTAAAGCACTTATTTTGTAAACAATTTCTTTCATATATTAAAAACATAATAATTTTGTGTATTAGAGGATTTGTAATAAAATATGAGATCCATAAATCCTATTTTTTAAACGAATTTTATTAATACTGATTCGGAATTTTAAATAGAAGTAGAGACTTTTAAACTCCACTTCAGCACTTATTTTCGATACTTATTTATGATTTAATTATAATAGGGGGTTTCATAATTAAAATCAGAGAATCTTATTTCATTTTTCCGATTTATAATTCAACATAGTAAAAGTTCTATTTAAAAAATACTACTTATTTTCAAAATACGTCACTCATTTGTTAATTATGAAACCTCCTAACGAGTTAACTTATTTTGAAAGTTCGAAAAGTACTATTACATTTTTGAGAATTATCCGGAGATAAAATAGGCACACTTTTTTTGAAAGAAAATTTACGATCGTGAAAGAATTAATTATTATTGATTTAATTAGAAATCAGAAACCTGAACCTTAAGTCAGAAACCACATAATGGGGATTCAGAGTTAATTTATTTTGAAAATAAGTGGGTTTGAAAGGTCCTATTTTTGGTTTAAAATTTCGAAATCAGAAAACAAAAAAGGAGTTATCCTGAGATAAAATAACCTTTTTTTTTGATGATGTATATTATATTCTATTACATAAACAGGCTTTTTGCAAATACAAATAAATAGGATTTATAGATCGCTGATTACAAAATTAATAAGTCACTAATTTAATTCGAAATCAGAAACCTGGACCTTAAGTCTGAAACCCCTAATCTCTTACAGCTGTTTTCATAAGTTCTGGGCAAATCAGCCGAATTAGATAAGTTTTTGTATTCGGTGTTATCGAATTACTGTAATGACGAGAATCCAATTCCGATAACACCGAATTCAAAAACTTATTGAATTTGCCCGAAATAATTTTTATCAGTTGTCCAAGAATTTATGAAAACAGCTGTAATACAAATGAGTACCTCTGTATCGGTCACCCGCAATGGCTCTAACTTCGGTATATTACAGCTGTTTTCATAAATTCTGGGACACCCTAAAAAATTTGCAGATGATAATTTCGACCGAATTCGATAAGTTATTGATTAGTGATTTACGACTGTTTTCATAATTTCTGGATCACCTAAAAATTTTTTCGTTTCCCGAAACCTCTTCGATCCCGTTCTAAGAATCACCTACCTTTTCGGAAACTACTTCACTGTCTCCGTATCGAAGTCATAAGCACAGCGAAATAGTTTCCTAAAAGGTAGGTGATTCTTAGAACGGGATCGAAGAGGTTTCGGGAAACGAAAAAATTTTTAGGTGGCCCAGAAATTATGAAAACAGCTGTAAGCCACTTGGTTTTGATCGGCTGGCTGAGCCAGCCGCTCAAAATCATGGCTAAGCGGTGGCTAACGACTGATTACAGCTGTTTTCATAATTTCTGGGCCACCTAAAAATTTTTTCGTTTCCCGAAACCTCTTCGATCCCGTTCTAAGAATCACCTACCTTTTCGGAAACTATTTCGCTGTGCTTATGACTTCGATACGGAGACAGTGAAGTAGTTTCCGAAAAGGTAGGTGATTCTTAGAACGGGTTCAAAGTGGTTTCGGGAAACGAAAAAATTTTTAGGTGGTCCAGAAATTATGAAAACAGCTGTAATATGATTTTTTTTTTTTTTTAAAAAAAAAAAAAGAACTGTTTTTTTACAAATTCTGCGATGTCTGAAAAATCACCTCAATCTCTTTTTAAAAATTACCTAACTTCTCAGAAACGACTTCACTATTAATTGGAACTTTGATATAGAAATAGCGAAATAGTTTCTGAAAAGTCAGGTGATTCCTAAAACAAGACTCGGGAAGTGAGAAAACTTATGCAAAAAAAAACATTCTTTAAGTGCTCGATTTTAAAATTAACTTGAATCAAAAATAAAAGATAAATGCGGATATTATGAAATAATGATATTTTGTTTAAATAAACAGTCAAGGTCTATTAATAAAAATTTATGAAAAGTAGCCGCATTAGCCAGCCGATCATGTTGTTTCGGCTAGCTTAGCCGGCTAAAGCCACGGCTGCATTAGTTGATTTCGGGGTTACACAACATATATATAATAATATGTACTACAATCGATTATCTAATTAATTTTCAAATATGATACTTTCAAGACATATCCGTTGGAAAATAGTTGATTAGAAGGCCTGTCAATACGAGTAATTGCTAAACACTTAGGTGTTAGCAGATCTTCTGTGGGCCGAGTTCTTAAACGTTTTCAAAAGTATGGCTGTGTTGAAGAATTGCTGTCACTTTTAGGTCGTTCTCGTTTATTAAATATAGATGATATCAAATACCTTAAAACTCTAATGAAAAAAAACCGATTGGTATTTGTACGAATTCCAATCAGAAATGGAGCTTTGGTTGGGACATAGAATTGGCCTTACAACGATTTGGAGGGCTATACATATAGTTGGTGGTAGAATTACTGAATTACGGCAATTACGGCATTTTACCAGTGGTAGAATTAATTACGGCACAGCATCTAATTGCCGTAAAAATTATATGCCGTAATGCCGTAATGCTGTAATGCCGTAATGCCGCGAAGCCGCAATTCCGTAATGCCGTAATGCCGCAATAACACAATATCTGATATTGTAATAATGCGATACCGTAACTGCAGTATCTCTTCGTCTGTAGACTATGTGCAGAAATTTGCCTGCAAAAAGTTATATAATATTTTTTAAAAATAAATTTTTAAAAATTTATCAAAATTTTTATAAAATATATTCTTTTAGACTTGATTTTTATTTTTAAAATATAAATTCTAAAAATTAATTGTACTTTAAATAAAGTATACTACTTTAAAATTCATTAATTTATACTACTTTAAAATTCATTAATTTATACTACTTTAAAATTCATTAATTTATACAAAATATAACGAAATAGACCTATTTTTTTAATTAATTATTTATTTTTATTATATGCGATCCCCTATATTATTATTGAAATTTTTACTTTAAGTTATATTTAATATAATATATTCGAAATAACTTTAAAAAATTTTATTTAAACCTATCATCGGGAAAATAAATAAGGCGCAGATCTGCACAAATCTGCGACACTGGAAAATTTTAACAAATTTTGCAATAACTTGTGATCCGGTGGCCCAAATTTAACAAATTTGGTACCATTCGATTCGTCTTGATGAGACGGGTCGAATGGTACCAAAATCGTTGAATTCCAATTACCAGAACACAAGAAAATCCCATTTATGTGGATTTTATAAACATCGAACGATCTTGCCAACCAATGGTCTAAATTTAATGATTGATTTTGGTACCATTCGATTCCTCTCGATGAGACGGTTCGAATGGTACCAAAATTTTTAAATTTGTTTTTTTGTTTATTATTTTTTTTTTAAAAACGATTTGCGGCGCAGTTCTGCGCAGAAATTTAAAAAAGAAATTTAAATTTCTGCGCAAAACTGCGCCGCAAATCGTTTTTACGAATAACTTGTTAACCAGTGATCCAATTTTGACGTTTTTGGTACCATTCGAACCGACTCATCGAGAGGAATCGAATGGCTCCAAAATCATTAAATTTGGACCATTGGTTGGCTGGATAGTTCGATGTTTATAAAATTTACACAAATGGGATTTTCTTGTGTTTTAGTAATTGGAATTCAACGATTTTGGTATCATTCGATCCGTCTCATCAAGACGAATCGAATGGTGCCAAATTCGTTAAATTTTGACCAATGGATCACAAGTTATTGCAAAATTTGTTAAAATTTTCCAGGGTCGCAGATTTGTGCAGATCTGCACCCTATTTATTTTCCCGATTCATTCATGACATAATTTATACAATCGGCATTTTGCCAATATGTTACTCAAGTCTAGCCAAATTAAATGAGGTATCTCTTAGGGGGACCTCTCCCACCCCAATTTTTGGCAATTACATTAAAATTGAATTTTGCAGGCAAATTTGCCTGCTTAACTTATTAAGAGATAATATTATAATGTTATAATTAGGTAACTACATGACACCCAGTCACTCCAAACCGGAAACTGATGAATATGTTGTTATTTGCCATACAATCATTTACATTAATTCATCGGTAAACATAAGTTATTTAAAGTGTATTCTGCAGCAGAATTATGGATGCCTGACGCAACTGATGAATTCTGACGAAACCTTACGCAGCCTGACGAAACCATAAGTTGCGTCACTGACGCATGACGCATGACGCAACTCAACTATATGTTTTTAAGGGTCACGTGAACAGTTGCGCCTGGTCACGTGAACAGTTGCGCCTGGTCACGTGAACAGTTGCGTCTGGTCACGTGATCAGTTGCGCCTGGTCACGTGAGTTGCGTCAGGCATCATTAAGCAGAATACAATAGTTATAATCAATTTTAAAACACTAAGTATGTATGTAGGCATGTACCATCTTATATAAGCCATAAATGGTTAACAATGATGTCATTCCAATCAATTAGCTCGCTAAAGACGTTCTCAAACAATGATTGACTTATAGACTGGTCTAATTAGCCAAAAAAAATAAATCACGATGTTTAAGTACCTAGACCTACAAACCCCTTTTTTCATAGTCATTTATGTATTAAATCAATGAAGTCGACTTAATTCAAATTTAATAGTATATTGTTTAAATGAAACCATAATGCAGTACAGCATTTTAACAAACGGTATTATAGCAGATAGTATTTCTGCATTACGGCATTACGGCATTACGGCATTACGACATTACGGCATTACGGCATTACGGCATTACGGCATTACGGCTCACAGCAATTACGGCAAAAACTACGGCAATGCTGTAACCGTATTAATTTGTAAAATTAATTCTACCACCAACTATAGCTATACATCGACTTGGATATACGAATAAACAAGTAGGATTATTTATATTAATGTATTGGTATATTATTAAATATTTTAATTACATATAGATTTCTAAGCCTGCTAAAGAAAGAAATCAAATGATAGAAATAACTTTATTATATGAATGTCTCAATATACACCAAGTCAGTTAGTTTTTTCAGATGAATCTGCATATGATCGAAGGACATTATCACGTCGCTATGGTTGGAGTTTCTCAGGATTGTGTGCTCAGAAATATACATTTTTTGTTAGAGGAAAACGATTTACAATTAAAGGTGCTTTATGTATTGATGGTCTTTTGGCTTATAGTATTCAAGAAGATTCTATGAATACTAGAATTTATTAAACATGTTTTAGTATATAATTTTAATATTGTATTTATTTATTAAAATTTATAATTTATATAATATTAATAAATATTTTTGATTTAGTAAATAATTTTAATATTGTATTTATTTATTAAAATTTATAATTTATATAATATTAATAAATATTTTTGATTTAGTTATCAAAGATGAATGCATTTCCTGGGCGATATAGCGTATTAGTTTTAGATAATGCTATTATACATAAAAGGACACATTTAGAAGATATGTAGAGAAAAAGGAGTTAGATTAGAATTTTTACTTGCGTATTCGCTTGATTTTAATCCTGTAAGTACTATAATTTATAAGAAAATTTCTTAATTTACACCAGGTGTATATACACACATACTAATGTATTGATTTACGAATTTGTGTAATATATAAATTATAAACGAAAAATTAGTATAGCTTAAGGGTGAGGGTAGCTTTGGGTTAGAGAAGGTTATAGTTTATACTAAAATTTTGCAAGAAATATTTTTTGTTAGAACCTCAAAGCTATTATATAATCAGAATTTTGAGATATCAATATATGTGTGTACATACACCTGGTGTACAAATAGCAATCGTCAATTTATAATTACTTTATAATAATAATTTATTATTATGTTATTATTTAAATAGATTGAGCAAACTTATTTTTATATAAAAAATTATTTACGCCAAAATAAAATTTGGGCTGAATCAATGCCTAATCCTTTAGAAGTTTTAGACCTTACTTGTATGATGATTAATAAAAACTTAGCATATGCATGTTATCAACATTCTGGTTATATACATTAATAATTTATTAAATAAATATTATAATAAATTTAAATATAATTACAAATTTTAATTTAACTATATCAGATATATTAATGCTAAGCTAATTAATCAAAATCATCAAATTTTATTTCTATATCTTTTATTTCGATCCAAATATTAATATGTTCTTCTATAAATATTTGGCTTATAATTTGCTCAGGTAAAAAAGTTTAACTATTTATATCTAATGATGATTTAATAAGAATCGTTTTCCTTTTGTGAACCATTTGGAAATATAAAATCCTGAAATGCCATATTGCTAGTAATATGAATATTAGATTTAAATGGGATTTTTTTTAGTATGAATTGTTGCAAAATGAAGTTTTGATATAGTTGTTGTTGATAGAGAAATTGAATCAACTATAGATGTAGAAGTAGAATTAACTATAGATGTAGAAGTAGAATCGAATCTAGACGTAGAAGTAGAATCAACTTCAGATATTAAAGTAGAATCAATTAAATCAATTGTAGAATCGACTATAAATATAAAAATAAATTAAATATTGATTAATAAAATAAAAATTTTTAATATTTAATATATAATATATTGCAAAACTTACGTTTTTGAGACTCCTGCACTTACTTTTTGATACTCCTAGATGTACCCCAAAATTTATATACTGTACTTTTTTGATACTGATATCACGTGCAGATCACCATTAGCTTTTTTAAAATTGCACTAACCTTAACTCTAACTACAAACCTGACCCTAATAACAATAACCTATAACCTATTAAAAAATGATCATATAATAAATATTATAACTTTTCTATAAAGAACAGCAAAAAAATAACTTGGTCCACGAATAAAATTTACTGTTTTTAAAAAGTTTGGCACGCTTTATTATATCTTTATTTTAAAACTTTTTAGTTTCGACCTGGTTGCGCAGGTTTTAACAAAGATTATCTATATTTTTTTTAAACCAACATTTATATGATGAGTTTTTCTTAAAAAAAGAATATATCTATTTTACATGTAAAATTAATAAAAATTTTTAGAAAAAAACTCTATCCACGTAATAAATGTTTTAAATACAGTATATCATTAAGTATCCGCGCTTTTTTTAGTGTAATTGAAATTAGTTTATTTAAGGTTAGTACTTACTACATTAGCACAAGATTTTTAACAAAATATCATAAAGGTGGTTTCTTGGGATTTTTGAATAACAGGCAATTTTGATGCTTTTTGTTACAAATCGTTATGAACTTCCCCAGGATCGCCACCAAATTACTAATAAAATTTGTTCGATCACGTGAAATTATCCAATAATAAATCACGCCTTGGTGTAACGTAACACGATCATGAAGATCAAAACAAAACGTTCGTCTTCAAAAAATCTCTCTTTACTCAAAATTTTGCTTAAGAAACCGCTTTTCATGTTCTAACAAAAAAAATTCCTTAGGTAATTTTACAATATGCCAAACCTTTCTAACCCTAATTATAACCCTAATCCTAACATAAACGAACTCTAAAGAATTTTGTCGATATCACGTGATCGAAAAAAATTGGTGGCGATGCTGGGGAAGATAATCGTTATGTAAATCATCACGTGGAATTTCATTAAGCTTTATTTAAAAAATTAATAATATATTTACAGTATAAAAAATATATTATAATATAATTACAAATAATTTAATATTTAAAATAGCACGAGTCCACATTGTAATCCTATTACTATCTAACTTTAAATGTCGTCCATCTTCAGAAATTAAACATCCTTGAATATGTAATTCACATGGTAGAAGATTATTGTAAATTTTTTCTTTAATTATATTTAATTTATTAACAATGTTTGGTTCAGTTTCAAGTGTCTATAATAAATAAATAAATAAATAAATAAATAGATTATTAATCAATAATAAATTAAAATATGATACATTATTAACTTACATGAATTCTCTTATCAGCTCTATCATTTTTATGCTCCTGATAAACACATAATTGAATATTTTTTTATGCTTTGCTTCAGTAACAAATGCAATAATAGCTCCATCCGCTTTTAAGTCATACTGATCAGCTTTAGATGCATTAGAAAGCTGATAACAAATATGGCCAAGCTCAATTTTCCCCCACTGTTTGGGAAGAGTACGTGCTAAAATATCCTCCTCAATGTTTCCAAAGTCTTTTATATTGTCAAGGGCTGCCAATGCGCCATCCAATTTCTTATGAAGATTCTCAAACCGGTCATAACATACCAATGTAACAAATCAAATAACCATAAGTTAAAAATAGATTAATTATAGACAATGATACAGATTATACTTACTAACAACAGGCTCTTTACTACAGACATTTCCGATTCAATAACATTAGGATTTGTCATTTCTGATTCTGTAATATTATAATTTGTCATTTTCGACAAGTCAGGTAAGTTCAAAGTATTTGCTACACATGGATGCAATGGTTCTATGCTTGATGAATCTGATGGCTCATTGCTTGTTAATCGATTGTTTCAATGCTTTCATTTAATTTATGCTGGTTTTCTTTTTGCCCTATAAAAAAAGTTAAAATATTAAACATAATTTTTTTAAAATAAAAATTATATTTATAAATACGTATATAAAAACTTTACCTTGAGATTTATCATAATTATAAAGACACGTCGGCAAATATTAATAAAGTCTTGACCTTTTGTTTCAACTTGTCTTACGTTGTTTCGAACCACTTGACAAATTCTCGATCGTATTTAACTTTTTTTTGGGTAGCGCCTCTTTGTGTAATATGTTTAGAACAAAAGTCCAACTTATGGTCAGAACTTTTTTTACACTTCCAGTGAAGTTCTATTGATTGGCAAGAGCAGTCTTTGCCATAAATTTTTGTACAAACTAAGCATGTCATACATGTTGGACAAGCTTTAAGACGAAAAACTTAATAAAGGCGTTGGAAGAATGTACTGTACATAACAGTACAAAACTCTTTTTATATACTGATCATGATCACGTACGTACGTAATTCTGAAATGTAAATCTTTAACTAGATTCGGGTGACGCCCACTCCGGTCAGAATCTACTTTGCCGCTACGTACATATATATAGAAAAATTAAAAATTTGTTGGCGTATTACATATTACTATTTAGATTTCTGCACCGTGCATATGTACGGTACGTAACAGAAAAATCAATTTGTTTCTGTTCTAACAGTTATCGTTAAGATAGTATTCACAAAAAACTTTAAAATGGAATCCTACCCTAACTATTAAAAGGAAATACATGAAAGTTAATTTTAATTCTCATCAACTATATATCGTTATGAAAATAACGAAACTAAAGTTTATTTTTCTTCGTTGTACATACGTACTTTCACTTGATCAATGTCGTACAATGAATGCATCGATAGACTTTACTTATTTGTGCCGGTAATACAAGCTCCTAAAAAGGCAACTACCAATCAGTGAGTTCGAATTTTGATCGTTCCGAGTCAGCCCGACATGAATTCCGAACACGTGCAGAAGAAGAAAATACACCAAAACTAGCGTTTAAACCGACCTTTGTTCACTAATTAAAAATGTCGGGGACGAAATTTTATATATAATAGGCAACTATATATGACTATACCTCCCCTAACCCTAACCCTAACATTGTGTTTTGTTTATTTACAAATTAAAATTCCTTTTTTGGGTTGTATTACCGGCACAAATAAGTAAAACATACTCACGGGTATAGTAAAGTATCATACCGATCATACTTGTGCGTAGTAAAACTATCATACCGATCATACTTATGTGTATATAGCGATAAATATGTAATTTAAGATTACGTATATATGACGATTAAACATTGATTATTTGTCGATATTAAATTAATAGTTTGTAATAAAGAATAATCGATTACATATATATGATCACGAAGATTGATTATTCGTCGATATTAAATCAAAAGTTTGTAATAAAGAATAAATGATTACATATATATGATCACGAAGTTGATTATTCAAATCAGTGTTGGGCTGGACATTGTACATGTACATTGGACCACCCATGTCCAGTCCAGTCCAATCCATTGGACCAAAAGGGGTTGGACATTGGACATCGAGTAACGTTAAACCAGTACATAATCATGTAACAATTAGCCAATCAAATTATACTATTATACTTGATTTATTATAATATACTTTTGAGCAAAGATAAAATTCAAATAATTTAACAATTTAAAATTAACTATAGTTACTACTATATGCTTCTGAAAATAAGCTACCTTTTTTGAATGATTATGGACATAAAAAATATGGAAGTAGCTTATTTTCAGATATAATCAGTTTTTTGTAGGGCTGTTAATCAGTCCATCCTGTCCGACCCGGTTAAAAGACCGCCCGGTCTTTTAAAAAACTGGACCGGACGCGGTCCAGGACCGAAATAGGACCGAATAGAACTAGACCGAATGGACCGATAATCAATATAATACTTTTTTGCTATAACGGTGAAATTAAGTTTTTCAGTAAATAATATTTGCTTATATGATATTAATACGTTTTATACATAAATAATGGATTAGAAAATAATATAGTTTATTAATATAGCAAAATAACTCATTTAATTAATTTCGTAAATATGAACATTATAGTTTAAATCAGTTAAAAAGATAGTTTGTCACTTGTAACCACTTAAGATTCAATAATTTGATTGAATAATATAATCATAATTGGGCATGCCAAATGTTCAATCTTGTACTAATTCAAGACAAGAATTGTCTTAATATATGAAAAAATTAAAGTAAATCAACAAAACGATTAGATGTTACTTGTATAGAAAAAAATATTCATTAATAAAATATTGTTAGCATTTACATGTCTGTCAAACACTAAAAATTTATAAACTTAATATATTTAATAAAAAAAAAATATAAAAAATAAAGTATACTACTAGTATCGGGTTATTTCCAATCGTAGTTTGAATGCTATTAGAACTATGCTATTCAAGTATGATGAAATTTTTTAAATTTACTAGTATTACTATCTTAACATCACAATACAACAATAATTTTTTTCATTAATTTTCAACAATAATTAATTATCCGTAATATGCTTAATAGAAAGTATGCAAATTTGATTTTCAAAATAAATTAGCCAAATTTAGTATGCGATATTTTGGCGTTGTAATCTTTAAATCCAGATGATCCACATTATACATATCAATGTGTACCAATATTGAAAAAATTGATAATCTATAATTTGACAATAATAGTACATTCATTACTTACATGTGGATTGACAAGATTACACTTATTTCAGATTTGAACAATATACTATATTTGCATTTTGGATCACGAGTTTGAGGCAAGCTAGTAGTTAATTTTAGTCGAATGCAAATTATAATTTTTATAATTAAAATTCTCGGCTAAATTAACATTAGCTTGTTTCAAACTTGTGTTCCAAAATAATGCCCATAGGCGTTATTTCGCACACAGTGCAAATTGTAAATCAACTGATCATGCCATTGCTGTCATTAAAAAATTTCTCTATTTTATTAACATTAACAACAGCCCGTTCACATTATGCATTAAATGTGGTTTAATCTTGTTTAACAAACTAAGGGGTTAGTAATTGAATTTTAACCAAAAACAACATTTTATAGTTGTTTCAAAATGCGTATTATCAAGATAATATTTAGTTTATTTGATATTTACTATTAGGACCGACGGTCCTTTCGGTCCGTCCTAAAAAGGACTAAACCGGCCCGGTCCCTGGACGGACCGAAGGACCGTCGGTCCGACCGGACTGATTAACAGCCCTAGTTTTTTGTCAATTACCAATAGTTATTACATAGTAAAGTTTAAATTCTACTATGTAAAAATCGATTATTAGCACTTAAGAAACTTGTTTGGTTACTAAACTATATATATTCTGAAAGTTTCATTAAAATAGGAGTACATACTTTTTATTATTTGACTAATTTTTATGTTTAATGAATATATTTTGTTAATAATTTTTTAATCTCTTTATTGAACATAAAAATTAAAAATCAGTTAATAAAAAGTTCTTCAATTTTGTTATAAATTTCAGAGTATATGTATTTTGATTTCCTAAATAAGTTTATACAAGCAATTTTAATCAATTTGCTTAGTAAAGTTTGGACTTTACTATGTAGCAACTTTCATTGATTGTTGGGTAGCTTATTTTCAAATCAAAGATGTTTTTGAGTTTTTTGACCAAAAGAGTAGTAGCTTATTTTCGGAGGTGGCTTATTTTTGGCAATATATAGTATAAAAAACTACTAATTTTAGTAATTGTAATAGAATCAGCTTAATTAATAGTAATAATAATTATTATAAAATTACTACATATATGTATAGTAGAACACAATCTAAGTTTGCAATTTGGATTGATCATTCAATCCAAATAAATTTAGATATCCTGATTAGAGATTTTTAATCAGATTGGTCAAAGAACTTGAATAACAAAACTAAGAATATGCTTAAAGGCTAACTTTAAATATGTACAATTCAATTTGGCTTTGATAGAATCCAGATGATATATCAAAAAAAAGAATTGAAGCATTATATTATAACTTTGGTATAAATTATTGATAATTGTTAATTCTAAAGTTATATATTAAATAAATTCTTTTATTGCTCAGGTTTATATAGAATTCTATTGCAATTTATACTAATTTAGAATTTATTTAAATCCTTTTATTATATAGATTTAAATAGGATTTTTGTTATAGCTTATATAATAAATACTTTTAAAAATTTTAGTAAATAGTTGGACATATTGAACCTGGACTATGTCCAAGTATATGTCCAATGTCCAGTCCAGTCCAATCATGTTAAAATTAGATGAACATATGTCCAGTGCCAACACTGATTCAAATAATGCAGTATTAATTAAATAAAATGTTTATAACGATATTTTTGGGATTCTCTTTTACTTACAATTTTTTCAACGGGTAAAATATGCTGTTTAAAAATATATATTTGAAAATGTTGGGATTCTTGTTGGATAAAGATAACGATAATATATAATTTTTAGAATAAAAAATGGATAATTTTACTATTCAAGTTATTGATGGAATTGATAAAGAGGATCTTAAACATCTTAAGCGTTTAGAAAGCTTTGAAAGTTATGGAACTGTTGATGTAAATAACAGCTTATATGTATATTAAGAAATAAATAATTTAATTAAATTTCTAATTAAGGTAAAAATTAATAGAGCTTGACCTCAGATGAAGAATCTGATGCTGAATATGATTCGAAAATTGCATAACAGTGACTTATTTTATGAAAGAATTAATTTCTCATGTTGTTAATCATACATTAACACCTGTTGAGTATCCTGCAACAAGCCTAGAGGGAGTTGCTTATGTGTTTAATATTGAAGGTTGGGAAGAGTCGTTAGCTGCATTTAAAGATGTAAGTAATATAATAAAAATTTTTTTAATCAATAAAATATATATAAATTTATTAAAAAATATTTATATTATTTTTACATATAGAAATTTGCATGAAAAAAGATTTGCACCTGAAATTAAAATAGAAATGGAATCTTTATTAACAGCAATGGCAAAAAAAGTGAATTCTATTTATAATGCATTAATGACATACGAAAATGTTATTGGTTAAGAATTTTAAATATATATTAAATATAAATTAGTTATCTAAAAAGTAAAAATATATAGTTTTTTGAAATAGATTGGGTTCAATTTTATCAAAAACTGCATCGCTTAATCCAAATATCTCATAGCAGCTATTTTTTAATTTCAGGGAACAGAAGTTGGATATGCGATATTTTAAGAGAATAGAAATTAAAAAAAAACTATAATATTGATCTTAGTGGACATGATAAAAGTGGTATCAAGCGAAAAATTTCAGCTATCAAATGAAGCAGTAAGTAAAATTATTTAATTAATTTACGTACAAACTTCCAAAAATAAGAAACCTCAAAAATCAACCAAAAGTAGTTTAGATAAAATGATTTTGTTTCAGATACAAAAAGTACCAATGAATCATTAATGATACCAATGGAAAGATTGGAATATGAAGAGTGTATGCTTTTAATTGAAGAAAAAAAGGAGAAACTAAGAGAATTACGAATTGCCAATACAATCAAAGAGCGTGAACATGGACTTGAACAAGAATGATAGTTTATGAAATAATCACAATATAATATATATTAATATTGTATCTGCATTAAATTGATATTCGCGAAAACAATTTATCAATGTAATTGTCGGGGTAAACATTTTTTTTATAAATATCTGTGCTTCTAACAAATAATTATATACTTATACAAGTTAGTATATCTGACAAGTAAGTATGTTAGACGCATATTCTAGCATACGTATATATACGTCATACGCATTTTTAATTTTTGATATACTACGCAACGTATATTATACCTCATACTATACTACTTTAGGTAATACCTATCAAACAAGCACACAGTATGAATGTCCATACAAATGAAAATTATGATTTTTTTTAAGAAGTATGATGCATTTGTACTTTTCGTAACTTTATGAGCTATGTTAACGTATTTATTTTTAGTTGGTATGGATGGTAAAAGGGACGTTGGTAAATCTAGTCTTGTATCTAAATTTGCAAAAGATGACTTTGATAATGGAGTATATAAAGATACTTTGCATGTATATGTCACAACAACGTACATTCATTTAAACAATTACTCTATCAAAGTAGAATTTTTGGAAACCGGTATTAATAAAGTTATCCTTATGATTACGTGTCATTATCTAACATGAGTAACGGAAAGGAAAAATCTGTTTATCCGGCAGCTTACTATGATTTATCTGCTCAAGGATTTTATTATTGGGCAGAAACTAAAGTTTAAAATAGTTTAAATAGTTTAAACTAATGCTTCTGCCCGATAACTTATTATTGTCAGACTCAGCTTCTAAAAAAAAAATTAGTTTTTTCTACTTCATTTGATTACATGTAATCATTATGGGTCAATGTTTACAGGGGCTAAGTCTGATAAGGTGAAACCAGAGACGTAAAAACATTCTGATTTGCATCTCTACGTGAAATAAGTTACTAGCTTACCGTCACTCATAGTTGGATTTTATAATTACCAATCACTATAGTTATTGATAGGACTAGAGCGGCTAAAAATTAAAATGTCATACGCCGTGATCTATTAAAAAAATTGATAGTAAATTATTAAACGCACAATTAATTATCACCTCCCGTAGCCCTATCACTGACAATTTTATGGCACAATAGTGATAAATTTAATCAATATTTGAAATACTAATAATTAAAATGCTATAAATATGAATATGTAGTAAATTTTGATAACTACAAATCCAATTAACAATAAAATTTTCATAACCACTATTAATTTTTTCCCGTTGATTTTGTAGGATGGAATCTCAGTAGGTGAGTTATGTTTTATGCATCATTTGTATGAACTTAATGTTTTTAACAGCATAAATATTATAGTTATTATAGTTATATTGACCTATGATGATTATTGCAAACAAATGTAACGGAAACGCGAATGAAATTAGAGACGAGCTGTTACAGAAAATTAAGACATCTGTTGGTAAATGCAATTTAATAATTTGACATCAGGTTATATCTTTAATTATTAATTATCTCAGCACGAATTAAATATTTCAGGAAAGGAATTTTTATTTGATGTAGCCTCAATTAATGAAGAATCTAGCGATATACTCAATAAAATCAATAAAATCTTAGAAGGTATCTTTATTAATTTTATTAATTCAGGTTAATAAACTGAATTATCATTAATATATATATATTTATCGTTTTAGAATGTTTATATAGGTTCTCAGATTTTCGAGGTAAATGTTAAAGCCAGTTCCTTTATTAGAACTATCAATGAGTGTGCATAAAATGCATATATCTATTTAACAATTTAGAAATCAAAAATCTGAAAGAATTGACCTCTCCAAGTAACCAATTCAAGTCTATCACCACTGAATATGCAACACGGTTGTATTCATTTGAGGTCCTGAATAAGCAAAATCAAATAGAAGAATTAACGAGTGAAGAAATAATATCATTTTTATCATTAGTGCGTACCAGTTTTCAAAATGTAAAATTTATTTTCACTTTAGTAATTATATAAATAATATTCCTCTCATTAATTACATGAATTATTAGGATGTGGGTGCAAATTTCGATATTTATTTATTTATTTATCCATAAATGAAACACAATTTTCATAATTTCTAGAGTGTAAGCATGAATTCTCAATAATATGTCTCATTGTAATCAATACTTTAATGTGTCAATTCTTAGGAAGTGAGTATAGCTTTAACACTATAACTAATATTAATATTAATCCAATAAATAAACTTCATAATAACTTAATTATTATTTCAATAATTACAGATAGTAAGTATAAATTTTAATAAATTAGTTAAATTTTAATTATATAATACAGTAAATTAATTATTATTCAGATCTATTATAGTTTGTATGTATAAATTCCATATTTATCTGTTAAATTATAATTTTATCTGAATTAATAGATGCTCCAATTGATTACAGCCTGTGAGTATAAAGTTCAATAATATTTATTTATTAATATAATTTTATAATGAATTAATAAATATACCAATCGATTACAGTATGTGAGCATAAATTCCAAAAATATTTATTTATTAAATTATAATTTTATAATGAATTAATAAATGTGGGAGATCATAATGAAATCCAGATCAAAATGAAATTATAATATAAAATCTCAAAAAATAATTTTTTTGGGGTGCATTTTTTAGGGTTAGGGGTTAGGGTTTAGGGTTCATTTTAAAGTAAAGTTATAATAAACAAGTATTTGTGGGTTTTAGAGGGGTAGCAGGTTAACAAGAAAATATAGATTTCATTTTAAATTATGATCTGTGACAATAAATACTCCAATCGATTCCAGTGGGTGAGTATAAATTTCAATGATATTTATTTATTAAATTATAATTTTATAATGAATTATAAATACTCCAATTGATTATAGATAAATTTCAATGTTATTTTTTAGGGATGCCCTATTTCCATTATGGTATTTTGCTATTTCCACCATGGTTATACAAAAATTTCTATTTTTAGTATTTATATATTATATTATAAATTTATTATAATTTTAACTCTAAAACTAATAAGTAAACCTTCTTTGGTTCCTAGTTAAAAGTTAGTTAAAAGTTTTAGAGCTCATTTTTTGATTCTAATGGTAGTTAAATCATCAAAATCGGCCCAGTGGATCCCAAGGTACTTGGGATCAAAGAAAAGAACATAAGGATTAGCAAATTCACTGTTATACAAATTATTAATTTTTTTTTACATATGTTTTGAAAAGTTTTTTATCATAGAGAAAAATTTTACTAAGAAACTAATAAACTCATCTTAAAAAACTAGTATTTTTTTGAGCCAAAGAACAACTTTACTTAAGAGCTCAAAGTCAATTGTATAATAAAATTCTGTGCAAATCAAGATTTTTTATTATTTTGAAATATTTTTTATTGTAGTAAAAAATTTTACTAAAAAAATAATAAAATACATCTTAAGAAACTAGCTAAGGAACAATTTTATTTAAGAATCTAAATTAATTATGATTTAGTCAGACCTCCCTATAGTCACACCCCATATAGTTACACCTCTATTTAAGTACTCAATTTTGTGTGACAGACTTAAAACATAGTAAAAAGCCTCATTTAGTCACAAATCGCTTTTAATTACTATCACTATAAAAATTTGATTTTTTAACAAATTTAATAAAAAAACCTTATTATAGTCACTAATTTTAACTAAATATGGATTATGAAATCTGATTGGCCAATATTCTTATTCACATATATTTAAAATTATCTATTAAAGCTTTTTAAAGGTTTGACAGCAAATAACTTTTGATCCAATTATCAGATTTGGATGAAACAATTCAACTATCAAAATGTTCATTTTAATGAGACAATTTTAATAAGCTCAAAATTGTTAAAATCAAATCACATGCTCCTGAGATCGTTAAGGATTTGTATCACTTTATATATTTAAGAATTGATTAAATTTAACATCTAAGTTAAAAATCCTTAATGATCTTAGTATTTGTAATTAAATTTGGATGATTTTGGACTCTTTAGAAAAACTCTGGTAGTTGTTTTACCCAAATTGGGCCAGTGGATTAAATTTTTTAATAGTATTTCAAATATATGCAAATATATACTTATTGGCCTTTGATCATATGACCATAATAAGGTATTTTATTTATAGTTACACCTCTTTACAATTACCAAAATAGGGTGCAACAGACTTGGTGATTATAGAGAAGGATGACTGTAATAAAATTCTGTGCAAATCATGATTTTTCATTTTACAGGTTTTTTATACTTTGTATAATAGTAAATTTGCTAATCCTTTTGTTCTCTTCTTTGTTTTCAAGTATTTTGGGATTTACTGGACCAATTTTGATAATTCAACTACCATTAAAATCAGAAAATTGAGCTCTACAACTGTTAATTAGAGGCCAAAGAAGGTTTACTTATTATTTTTTAGAGTTAGGATTAAGGTTAGGGTTAGAGTTAAGATTAGTATTAGAAAGAATTCTAAAAATAGTAATTTTTGTATAACTATAGTGGAAATAGCAAAATACTATAGTGGAAATAGTAGCACTCTTTATTAAATCATTATAAATTATAATTTAATAAATAAACATTATTCAATTTTTACTTATTTACTGTAATTAATTAGAATATTTATTAATTTATTTTAAAATTAAAATTTATTAATTAAATAGATATAATTGAAATTTAAACCTATATACTGTAATTGATTGAAATATTTATTAATTCAGTTTAAAATTATAATTTAATAAATAAATGGGCTAGGTGCTGCAAAAAGGGCTGAAAATGACAAAAAACAAGATCTTCAGAAAATCAATTTTTATATTATAAATTACATAATAAATCATAAGAAAATGCAAACTTTAAAGAGCTATACTGCAAAATTTTATTAATACAACTGCTTTTGTATCTTAAGTAAAAAATGATTCTAATTTTATTCTAAATTGATTTATGTAAAAAAACCTCTTTTGAAAAAATTGTCATTTTTGGCCCTTTTTGCAGCACCTAGCCCAAATATACTTGAAATTTTTACTCATATCCTGTAACCGATTGGAGTATTTATTAATTTATTATAAAATTATAATTTATATAAATAAATAATATTAAAATTTATACTCACATCCTGTAATTGATTAGAGTATTTATTTAATTTATTATAAAATTATAATTTAATAAATAATATCATTAAAATTTATTTTTGTAGATTACCAATAGCAACCCTGGACGAAAACTAGAGAAATTTAAAAAAAAATTTATATTCACATACTGCAATCGATTAGAGTATTTATTAATTCATTATAAAATTATAATTTAATAATTAAAGGGAGCTACTATTTCTATTATGGTATTTTGCTATTTCCATCATAGTTATACAAAAATTTCTATTTTTAGAATTCTCTCTAACTTTAACTTTAACTCTAACCATAACACTAACTCTAACCCTAACACTAATTTTTAAACTAATAAGTAAACCTTCCTTGGCCTTTAATTAAAAGTTGTAGAGCTCATTTTTCTGATTTTAATAGTAATTGAATCATCAAAATTGGTCTAGTAGATCCTAAGATACTTGGAATCAAAGAAAAGAATATAAGGATCAGCAGCAAATTTACTATTACACAAAGTATAAAAAACTCATCAAATGAAAAATTGTGATTTGACAGAATTTTATTATCACAATTGACTTGAGTTTTTAAATAAAATTGTTCTTTGGCTCAAAAAAATATTAGTTTTTTAAAATGTGTTTTATTATTTTTTTAATAAAATTTTTTACTACAATGAAAAATGTTTCAAAACAATGAAAACTTGTGATTTGTACAGAATTTTATTATGCATTTGACTTTGGGCTCTTAAGTAAGACAAGTTTTATTAGTTTCAAGTAAAATTTTTTCTCTATAATAAAAAACTTTTCAAAACATATATAAAGAAAAATGAATAGTTTGTATAATAGTGAATTTGCTGATCCTTATGTTCTTTTCTTTGATCCCAAATATCTTAAAATCCACTGGACCGATTTGAATTAAAAAAATGAGCTCTACAACTTTTAACTAGAAACCAAAGAAGGTTTACTTATTATAGGCCAGTGCAAAAAGATTGATACCTCAAATAAAATTAATAGTAATTTTTTTTAGTAATAAAATGTAATTTTTTTAATTTAAAAAATTATTTTGGTAGATAGGAAAGAGTTTAATATAATTTATTTAATTATTTTATATAAAAAATCAAGAAATTTTTAGCATTAACTTTTTAAGTAAATTTTACTATATTTAGAAATAATAAATTTGATCATGATATAGTAATAAAAATTTTTTATATATATAAAATTTAAGTTTTTTAATTTAACTTTATTTTATTAGATAATAAAAAGATTATTTTAAAATTTAAATATTTGTTTATATAAAATATAAAAAAATTTACTAATAGTTATTTTTAAGCTTAGTTTTACTATTAAATATATATACTGTATTATAGTACATATAGTAAATTAATGATTTTTAATACAAATACATCAACTTTAATTTTTATCTAGTGATTATTTTTTATGAAATTTTAAATATAGTTTTATTGAATCTATAGCTAGTTACTTGCGTAGTAGCAAGCTTTAAACTTTCAAATTCATTAAGATATTAATTAAAATCTATTTTTTTTTAAAAAAAAATTTTTTTGTAATTTTTTTTTATCTAAAAAGTTAGCTTTCATCTATTTTTATATAAAGGTAATATAAAATAATATAATTAATAAAAAAATGATAGTTTATACCATAGTTATTCAATAGTAAAAAATATTTAATTATATTATTAATAATTTAAAAACTTTTATTAGCAGTACTTTTTAATTAAAATATTGAGGTATCAATCTTTTCGCACTGGCCCATAAGGTAGAATTGTAAATATCAACTATATTATTAGCCAATCTAATTAATTATCTTTAATAAATTAATGATCATTAATAATCTTACATGTTACTTTAATTTGCCAGTATATACGAATCTAAAAATGAACGATGCTTTAGTATCAGGTTTAACTAACAAGCTAACTTAACCTATTACTTCTTGATGTACGTAAATTTTGAGGCCAATAGACCATAGTAACATGAGAGATTAAAGTTGAATTATTGTGTTTGTCTTGAACTTAGATGATAGATACTATAAACTGTCTTAGTAATTTTAAAATTACCATCATAAAAGGCCGGGTCTTTCTAAATTAATATTATAATAGTTAATTATAATTCAATAATAGATTTAAGAATATTAACACTTGTTAACTTAACCTGCTTTACTAAAGTTTTCAGTACATAATAAAAATATTAGCGATACTTACATGAGCATTTATTAGCAAGATAATTCACTTCTCTTATAAAATACTAACTAGAATATCGAGTTTATAAAAATCCAATTAATTGGATATACAATAACTGTATAATTAAACAAACTTAATAATTTTTGGCTCTAATAAAGTTAGACCTGAAAATACTTTAAAATCCTATTTTATTTATTATATATAAAAGACGAAAAGAAAGATAAACAAAAAATATTTAAGTATCAATGGTACATTTTTTTTGATAATGCCCAATGCCACCACATTTTTTACAACTTCTTTTTTGTTTAGTAGTACTATAATGCAGTTTTTCATAATTCTTTTAGTGCCTGGAGGTCGTCCCTTGCCTTTTCGCTTTTTAGGATTTTTCAATTGAAACTCTTATTGCTTACTGATCATTATTACTATCAAAATCATCTGAGTAATTATCTGATTGTTCATCTGATTGGTTATCCGATTGGTCATCTAATTGGTTATCCGATTGGGCATCTAATTGGTTATCTAATTGGTCATCTATTTGATCAATTCTTTAACAAAATCATCCAACATTTTTATAAGACGATTAGATCTAGATTTTGACTGTAATGCCTTGTTAATCGCTTTTTTGTATGTGCTGTGTAGCATTCCATAAACTATTTTTTGTTCAAGGATACTAAGATTTCTTGAAGGGTGAAGATATGGAATTGGTGGCTAGGTTCTTCATCACTATCTTCATATTTATCAGCCGTAATAAATTTTTCTTGTGAAGCATTCATATTTTCATAATACCACCGGGATAAGATAAGACGAATATGAAAGTTTTGCCATATTGGTATTTAACATTACTTGAAAATAATGCCTGCAGACAATTCCTCGTCGAATTATAGTAAGACATGAGCAGAGATGTGTATTATTCTTTAACAACACAATATAATGTTTGGTAATTAATGAGTTTCCAACTTTTAATTAGCCATATTTCATATACGTTTTCTTCACCAACTATGTTTAGAATTTGATGAATGGTTGCTTGTTGATCCTCAGGGTTATCTTCAATATTAACCATCGTATTATCCTAAGAAGGAAAAGATAAATCATATAAAAAAAAATTAAACTATACAAAAAAAGTTAAATTATGTAAAATGACATTTTTTATTTTTACCTCATTTATATTTTTTAAAGCTTCTAAACTAATTGTTTGTGCCGAATAATACACAGATTGATTAATTTCATCTCTTTGCATCTTTAGCATAGTTGGAGTAAGGTATGTTTGACAGCATTTATCTACACGTGTAAACAAAAAATTGGCCTGATTATTGCTTTTGATAGAAGGAATTGCAAGTTTCCAAAATTGATATTCAGATTCTTTATCTTGACGATCAAGCATATTATGAATTTCTTGCATTAATTCATTATGTAATACATTAGAATTGTGTAAAAATTTTTTTAGACATGTATTAGTAGCCTCGACTCTAGATGTAGAGATCATGCCACCAATAAACTTGAAGCCTGTATATGAATGCGCCCAATATTCTTTGGATTTATATAAATTATCAAGATAAGACTTAGCCATTGGATAATTATTAACTAGTTTAGTAAACTTATTTTCAAATGTGACTTTTGCCAAACTATTTCTACATTCATATAAATCATTAAGAAATTGATTATATTGCGTGTCTAGAGATTTTCGTATATGCTTGTGAAGATTCTGTGAAATATGAAATGCACAATGTATAGGATAGGTTGATTTAAATATTTTTTAATTGCCAAGTCTACTGCTGGATCCGCATTGGTTAGTATAACATCAGGTTCTATGCCAGTTGCTTTAATGATTTCCATTCATGTGATTCGCAACTTTCATCACTTAATAATCCTTGCGCAAGTAATATATTTTGTCGATGGTTATTAAAGCCAACAAACAAATGAAAGCCCCATGCCGTATCTATTAAATTTATAATTTGTTTTTGTTATTATAGTAGTAAAATGTATATTTTAAAAAAAAGTTAAACGAAACTCTAATTTAGATTTGAATTTAAATTTTAATCTAAATTTCTAGTTTTGATTAGAATCAAAATTCTAATTTAAACTTTAGATTATATTAGAATTAAAATTCTAATCTAAACATATAGTTAGAGTTTTATAGCGCTATGCAAAAAGATGTGACCCTATGACTTTTGTGATAATGAATAAGAAAAATTTCTGCGATTCTAAATTGCCATAATTATATTTTCAATCTGTTAAATTAATAAAACTTTTAAAATCTACAGAATCTCCAATTTCCATATGGCATTGTGATTTGCAAAGGTCACATCTTTTTGCAAAGCGCAATAATATTTAATTCTTATTTAGAATTATACAATTTAATATACTAACGGTAGGTTTAATTATATTATATAAATATCTATATACATACCTGTTTGTTTTATTAGTAATATCATTAAATATACAATCACTATATCGGATCCAGTGTATAAAATAGCATGATAAAAATCCGGATCTACCGTTTTTTATATTGCATATACCGGTATTTTAAAATTGGGCCGGTACAACAAACGGTGCATGATCCGGAATTTTTTGAAGTAACCGGTGCGTGAATCTATGTGCCCCCAATAATCTGATGATCATTTTTTTACTAATACAGGTTTTTTTTTTTTGAACCGGTATTTTTTATATAACAGGTGCATGTACCGGTAAATTAAAATTTCTATTTTAAACACTGATTGGATCCAGTTTTCAACTTGGTCTGGTGTCATCCAAAACAAGCGTGAGAGTGTATTGTCACATCCCAATCTCTTGCAATAACCCATCTAGTATCATCTTTTTTTTTTTGTTCATCAATCCAATTAGACGTCATTGCCGCATCATTTAATAAAGCTTTATTAGAGGGTTTAAATCTGCGAATCATAGCATATAAATCTTGACTATAGATAGGTTGTAAAGGATACTTTCCTTCTAAGAAATTTCTTTGTGCTGTAGCTCCCATATTGCAGTGCTCAGTCATAAACTTAACGTCTTCTAACATATCTTGAGTAAAATTTTTATTTTGTTCAAACTGAATTCTTGCTACATCTAACTCATGATTGTGTTGATCTACAATTTTATTAATAAAACCCTTATTATCTATTTCCTCTCTAGGAGCTTGTACTACCCGCGCAAATAAGTGGATGCCTAAAGTATTAGTACAAATTAGATAATCAATGCAATTACCTGTTGCATATGCATAATACTTTTTTTTTTAATAGAATATACTGTATATTTTATTGCAGTATAAAACTTAAAGTTGTGTTACAAAAATCACATTAAGGTCACAATATTCTGTAAATCGAAATTGTAACATTGTGATTCAACGAACTTATTAACTGGATCTGGATTGAACCTTTTAATAAACCAGTCAACTAGAGAAATAAAAAATAATAGCTTTTTTTATCAGCTTATAGGGTTTTAAAACTCTATCTAATCCAAATAGCTATACTCTTTGTACACATCTATGTTACTGCGAATAAAATGAATTAAATAGGTAAAAAGTAAATATTCATCACTTGTTAGATTAATCAAACTCTTTATTTTTACCTAATAACTGGTAAATATTTGTGAAACTGAATTGCTTATTTTAAATACTTACATTAATAAATACTATATTCATTTTTTAATTAATGCGTAGATATTTATGAAATTGAGTCGCTTATTTTAAATACTTAGATTAGCGGGTACTAATTTATTGATTTACAGCTTTGTGTAATATATAATTTGTATCGGACGGTCTACGGGCACTAGAGTGTCCAGGATTATGATCCGGCATAATATTCGCATAATTCATCTTATAGCGCATAAAATATGCGATTTCGCATAATTTAAAGTAGCTCGCATAATCTCGCATAATTTATCCTTTCTCTCGTATAAAGGAATTTCTATTGGTCAATTGTCGTTCTCGTTACACATATTAAATTACAGAGAGTATTATCAAGTCGGCCTATATTATACTCTAACACTGGCTAATTCCGAGTAGGATCATGTGAATCATGCTGGCTAAACTATCATAGTATCTACACTTTAAAATTAATAGATCCGAATGTAGGGAATTACAAATCAGTATGATTTTATCAAACCGTACCATCACTCCCTAAAAACCCGGCTGGAATTAATCATAATTTCTGGTAGATCTAACCCTAAATTCTATGAGGCGCAAACTCTATGGTAAGGTTCGATAAATCATACTAAAATCATATACTGATATTCATAACACCTCGAATGTAGTAACAGTTATTGATTATACACACTATTGGTTGTACAATGTAAGTCGCAGATAATTTTAGTACATACCACGGGCAAAATTAGAACATAAAAATTTTCTAGTAAAATTTCGTGCTTTTAGATTAGGGATAAAATCTTGTAATAAGGTTAGAGTTCGAAAATATTATTTATATAATAAAATTTTATAACACGTAAAAACAGTTTCATAGACTGTTATAAAATTTGTCTTGCATTACAGAAGATCTTGAAATTTGGTTGGCCAGCAAATTTTTTTTTAACCTTAATCCTGGGTCCGCATAATTCGCATAATTTGCAATTTACCGGATGCATAATTTGGCATTTACCGGATCATAATCCTGGACACCCTAACGGGCACGTACCAAATCACGTGATTTTGCACGTACCGAATATCACGTGATATATATGTACGTAAGTTGTCGAAGTAGAATTTTTCTTAATTTTTGGATGACAACTACCTAATAGAATCAATAAAATTTGGTTAAATAATTTCAACAAATTAGTAGAATACATTTAAAAAAATTTCATCGAATTCTATCAAGTAGTTGTCGAGAAAATTCACTCAAAGTTTGGAAATATTTCCACTACCATCTAGAAAATAGCCGCAGAAAAAACATCTAAACTTTGAAAGAAAATTTCTCAATAACTATCTGATAGAATTCGATAGAAATTTTTAAATAACTTTTACGAATTGATATAATTCATTTAAAAAATTTTTCATCAAATTCTATTGAGTATTTGTTGAGAAATTTCGTTCAAAGTTTGAAAAAAATTTCATCGTCTATAAGAAAATAGCCGCGACAGAAATTTTTCTAAACTATTGAACAAAAATTTCTCGACAACTACTTGATAGAATTCGCTGAAAATTTTTAAATGAACATGATATTTAATAGAATTTATTTAAAAAATTTTTCACGAATTCAATTAAGTAGGTGTCGAGAAACTTTCGTTCAAAGTTTGGAAATTTCTGTCACAGCTATTTTCTTAAGGGACGATAAAAAAAATTTTAAACTTTGAACGAAATTTTCTTGATGGAACTCAATGAATTTTTTTAAAAATGAATTCTATCAATTTGTAAAAGTTATTAAAAATGTCTATCAGATAGTTGCTGAGTAATTTTCATTCAAAGTTTAGAGTTTTATCGCGACTATTGTCTTAGAAGTTAGTGGAAATTTTTCAAACTTTGAGTGAAAAATTCCCGAACAACTTGATATAATTAAATGGAAGTTTTTTTTTTTTTAATGAATTTTGCTAATTTGTAGAATGATTTAAACAATTTTTTTCATTGAATTCTATTAGGCAATTGTTGAAAAACTTTGTCCAAAAATTAAGAAAATTTCTACTTCGACAATAACGTCCGTCTATGCCACGTGATATTCGGTACGTGCAAAATCACTTGATTTAGTACGTGCCCGTAGACCGTCCGGCAAAAAATTTACTCAGTTTAAGGTTAGGGTAAGTTTAGAGAGTTTATAGTTTATGCTAAAATTTTGCAAGGAATATTTTTGTTAGAGCTGTTTTATAATCGGGATTTTAGATATCAATATACTCATGTATGCACACATAGTGTACAAATAGAAATGCTCTTAAATATATAGTAAATTTATATTTATAAACTTGAATCATATATTTTACATGATTAGATTATAAAATGCTCTTTATATTATTTAATTTCATTTATTCACAATAAATTAAGAGACGAGTATAAAGAGTTTATTAATCAAGTATTTTAAATAAGTAACTTTAACTTTACTATTTAATTTCATTTTATTTACGTTAAATTCAGAAGTGAGTATTAAGAGCATTTATTAAGCATTTCAAATAAACGATTCAAGTTCACCTTGCTTTATTTTAGAATGTGGGTATAAAGAACATTTATTAATCTAAGTATTCAAAACGATTCAAGTTTATGAATATTTACAATCTTATTTCGGTTTATTCTCACTAATTTAAAAGATAGTATAAAGAATATTTATTATAAGACTTAAAACTAGCGATTTAAGTTCATATATATATTTACTATTTAATTCATTTTATTTGGGTTAGATGAGTATAAAGAGCATCTATTAACTACAGTATTTAATAAGTAATTCTAAATAAACAAACTGCACTTTTCAAATTACACGAAATCTGGAAATCAGGAATTCTGAAATAATATTAAGAATTAGACTAGATAGTATACTAGACAATTAGTATTCAACAAAGAATCTTTAGAGCTATTATTATTATTGTCGGGGTACTGTGTCATCTGTTAATCACAGTAATTTGAAAAGCCGTTCAGACTTTCAATTATACACGTATTTTGTACCGGATACAAGCTATCTAATCTATTAGCATTAGAGATTGTTTCCGATAGAAAATATAATTGAAAATCTGAACAGCCATTTCTCTTGGCAGCACACATATAACAATCCACATGATTTGTAATAGACATGCTGCGGCACTCATGGGGTCGAAGATAAATATTTTCTGCTTCTACTTATAAACCATACATATTTCTCTATTTAATTCAATATTAATTCAATATTAAAATTTTTCGATAATTCTGGTCTTCGGACTCATATTCAGGTTCACACCCAAAGGACATTAGTAATTCGAATAATTTATCGACGGTAATTACTAAATTTACTATATATATGACTTGCAATCTTAGTTTTTTTTACAACGGGAAACGATATTTTGAACAGGAAAAATACAATAATCAAAAGGAATCTAGGTCTTCTACCTTTAATTATTTCGAAGTTTTGGAACTCTAGGAGTTATCTTTATTTGAGAAAAACACTCATATAATTAATTATACTGTATAACATTAACACGAATTCCAGAATTCCTAATTTTTTACTTATATTCATTCTCTATTTTTTCATTCCTTTTATAGTACTTTATCGATCATCTCACCCCCGTGGTTTGGTCTAAATATCTGGGCTGCCCACTACAGTGATGGTAAATGACCTGGTCATCTGCAAATTTTTCAAATTACCTCAAATGACCCTAAAATGGCCGGTCATTAACGGTCATCTCAATTTTTGGTCATTTAGAAATGACTCGCGACCAAATGACTATGGTCATTTAGAAATGACCGAGTTCATTTGAGGGTCATTTAGTCATTAGGCCATCGTGCATATAGAGTTTGTATCCCATATCAAATATTTTTACATAGATTGACATAACGATAATGCATACGTATAGGTTTCTGGGTTGGGCTAGGTATTCATAGACTCGGGTCCAACCCAATAAAAGTTTATATGCCCGTTCCCACCGAGGAATGGTAAATAACTTGATCGCTTGATCGAAATTTAAATAACTCCAAGCTATTAAATCATGACAAGATCATTTTGGTTACCGGTATTAAGTTCATTTAGTTCATTGGCATATAAATAATTTTATTGGTCGAATTGCTCGTATAAAAAGTTATCAAACTTTATTACTTTCCTTATAGATAATCTTAGCTATAGATTAAAATCCCAAATTTTATAATTCAATTAATATTTAGTCTTAAGTAAGGTGTTCGAAATATGCAATTTTTTATTTCGAACTTTACTTAAGACATAAATATTAATTGACTTATAGCTACAACCAGTGTTTAAAATTCAGAACCAAAATTACTTGCACAAATGCAAGTAATACATAGGTTTTAGGTGCACAAACAATTAATTGATTGACATGTGTGCACATAAAAAAATTTTTAATTGCACATATGTACATGTAAAAAAATTATTGAGGTAGATAAATATAGTAAAATCTTTAATTTACAATTATTATTATATTTATTGGTTATTGTTTAACTAAAAGAGACTATCTCATCAACTAAATTAGTGCAGAATAAAAGGTTAAACTATCAACTAAATTAATACAAATACAGCTAACCTCCCATATAATTACCTTATATAGTCACAAACTCTATATAATTACGCCCAGTGTTAATTTTTCAATTAAAATTTACTGTGCATATACTGCACAATTCATAAACTTTTTCTGTGCAGCAAATACTGAGAAAATGCTTGCAACCGTGTGCACTACCTATAAAATGACAATTATTTCTGTGCGGCATCCGCACATTTACTGAAAAAAGATGTGCGCAAATTTTTGTTTCTGTGCGCTGCGCACAGCGCACACAGTAAAAAATAATCACTGATTACGCCAAAATATGATAGTATTTATTTATATTAAAAATACTTCTATATGGTTACAATTATATTATAAACACTATTTTTTTAGAATTTGTTGACCGATTTTAATCAGAAAAGTTAAAATTTTAATAATTAAATCAGCTTTTATGCAACAAAAAAAATTGTTCAAAAAATAAAATAAACCTACTCTAAAATTTTTATGCAAATTAAATAACTTCTTATTAGTATTGTTTCTTATTTACTTACTCTAAAATTTTATAAATCAATTGATATTTTATTAATATGAGGATTTTTTACATTTCTATAAAAAAAATTACAAATTTATTTAGCTATATTCATAGGTATAAAATGAAAAACAGTACTAATAAAAAGTTTTCTGATTTGCATGAAAAAATAATAACTGATATTTTAAATTTTATTGATTATATTAAAGCTTCCAAAAAATTCTTGATGCATATTATTTTTTGTGCATAAAAATTTTAATTCTTGTTGCACATTATTTTTTTGTGCAATCATTTAAATTAATTTTAAATGCACACATGTGCATTTACTTATCTAGGTTTTTATGCACAAATAAAAAAGTAGTTGCACATGTGCATCTTGTGCAAGCCAATTTTAAACACTGGCTACAACTATTGATTATGTTTTAATTTGTTTGGCAGCCAATTCTAAAGGGCATTAGAATAGTAACAAACATATGTTAAATGACCTTCTGGGTCATTTACCATCACTGGGCCCACTATAAGTGAAAAATATACGTGCTTTTTAAAATTTTTTTTCTAATGGTAAAAACTCTCCACCATGTACTAGATCCGGAGTCTGATGCATGTATTAGGTTTTAAAATTGGTGGGGTATAAGAGACTCGGGTCTTTTATATTGAGTTTACGGTACTGTTTAAAAATCGACTATAGTATAGTCGATTTTTAAACAGTACCGTAAACTCCATATAAAAGACCCGAGTCTCTTATACCTAGTGTTCTGACCCGTCACAAAAATCCAACCCGGGTCACCCTCGGGTGGATCACTCGGTGGTAAAAGAAATTCTGCAACGCGATTTAAAAAGTAATCATTTTAAATTGGATTTTTATTAATGCGACACTTAAATATAATTTTGTACTCAACAACGCAAATAAATTGTAAATATTTATGAGGTCGAGTAGCTTATATAAATACTTGAAATAACGCGCTAAATTAATACGAATGATAAATTAAATAATAAATAATCATGAATACCATTTAAGCGTGAAATAATGCTCATGGCCGTTATTTTGACAATCGAAACCTTCAAAAGTAGTTTGCGAAGTCTCGATGGGCGTTCTGAATTAACGCGCAGTATCATATAATCATAAATGCATCCTTAATAAATGCGCTTCACATGCACTTTTTTCTATAAGTGCACTTTCTTTCTGTAAGTGCATTTCACATTCACTTTCTATAAGTGCACTTTACATGTACTTTCATCTATGAGTGCACTTATTCGAAATAACGTAACACACAGGCCAATTAATTAGCGGTGAGTGGGCGTTATTTCGCGCTTATAAAATACGAATGCTTAGACTAATAAAGTCGCGGATCATAATTCAAATGTCATATTTCATTTTAATAGTGATCCATCACAATAAATTTTCTTATTCTCATGCACTAAATAAAATGAAATTAAATAGCAAATATTCAAGAATTTGATATCTTATTTTAATGCTTGTATTATCATACCCATGTATTAAATTCATACATATAACTGGTAAATATTATGAACTTGGATAACTTAATGCTCATTATTCATTATCTAAGGTAAATTATGAATAGTAGATAAAGCTGAAATAACTTACTTTGAATATTTATATTAATAAACGTTCTTTATACTCATGCACTAAATTATAGTAAATATTCATTGGTATGAATAACTTATTTTGAAGACTTAGATTCATAAATGTTCTTTATGCTCATGCGCTAAATAATGTAAATAAAATGAACGAAATGATATGTAAATATTCATGAACGTGATGTGATATCTTGATTAAATGTTACGACTAATATAAATGTACAATATATTTTTTATGCCCACGTATTAAATATAAATATGTAGTAAATCTTCATGAATTTGGGTAGATTAATTAGAGTTGTTATCTGCTTGGATATCTCGGCTAGAGCTGTATTGTGATGTAGATGTGGACTCAAAAGTCATGGCTGGAACATGAATTTCTAATAGCCTAAAAATTTAATACGCGTCAATAATTTTAGTGTTTAGCTGTAACTTTAAGCAATAACTCAAACTATAGCTTTATTATCTTGGTTCTATTCTGCAACACTTCTAGGTTGAATACACATTATATTCACATCATAAGATAAAATTATAAATATCTAACCTGGGTTACCCGGGTAAAAACTCTAAATTTGCTATAGGTGTGATTTGAGAAAAAGAGCCCATGAAAATTTGCTATTTAGGCCACAATCAGGGTTTGTAGTTCTGCCAGTGAATGACCCGTGGGATTACTCACGGGTGACCCATTGGTGATCCGCGAGATGACCACCCAGGTGGGCATAATTCAATCCGCCTACCCACGGTGATACCTACCCGGGTCGAAACATTAGACTATAGAAAAAAATTCTACTACTTAAAAAAAAATATATTAAAGCTTATTAGTCCACGCTTATTATATTAAGAGAATTATCAAGTATAGAGTCACGCTTGTAGAGAACTTTGTCAGGCATTATATGAATCAATTGCACTTTTTGATTTGACTCACTAATAATCCACGCTTATTATACTAAGAGAATATGTTTCCTTTCAAGAAGCTTTACAATCTGTTACCTGGGAGAATAGAATAAAATATTTGTAAATAGTGTAAATAAAAATCATAATCATGTATAGCAGTCACGAACCTTATACAAATCAATTTCTTTTTGATTTAAAACTTACTAATAGTCCACACTTATACTGAGAAAATATGTCTCCGGAAGAATAAATAGAGTATTAGTAAGTAGTACGAATAATTACAATCAAGTATAACAAAAGAACTTTAACAGACCTTGTACGAATCAATCACTATTTGATTTAGAATTCAGCTGAAATAACTAGTCTCTATACGTTAACATTCTAAAAATATTTTAGTGAAAGTTGTTGGGAAATCTATAAGCCAATAAATACCCTTGAAGAAATAAGAAAAAATAAAATAAAAAAGAATCATAACCAGTGTTTAAAATTCAATGTTCTCAGTGTTCTCAGAGAACATTACACAATTTTTGGGAACATAAATTATTAAAACATGTTCTCTATTGAGAACATTAATAAATGCTTTTAATATTAAATAAATTTTAATTTCCTTATATAAAGAACATTAAAATTTTACCAAGAACATTAAAAAAATAAAAATGTTCTTTTTGAGAACATAAAAACAAATTTGAATTTTAAACACTGATCATAACTAAGGTGATAAATCTAACGACGATTAGAAATGAGAATTATAATCTTTAATTATCGTAATATGAATATTAAGGAGCGAAGAAATTTTGTAACGATGTAGTGAAATATTAGTACAGCCTTGGTAGTTACACAATAAACAAATAGTGATAAAGGTAGCAATAGACAAATAGTACACGTAATGTTTAGCGATAGTATTAAAGATAATAAAAAAAAAATAAGTATTACCGATCTTAAATTTGATTGGTTGAATCACCTAAACTGGCGATGCATCGCCATGGCGATGAATGATAATTCTCATATTTTAATATTAATTTTTTATATTAAAGTTAATATTAATGGTTTGGGTTTACTCTCTTGTGCTAGTTCTAGTACATTTTAAAAACTTATAAAAAATCTAAATTAAAAACCTAATTTTTTTTATTTACAAAAATCTGATTAATATTCAAAAATTGTTTAGTATAATTTATTTTTATATTAATAATAAAATTATTAAAAAATAAATTTTTTAATATCATGCATTTTTTGCAAATTTTAATGAATTAGAACTAGTACGTTTTTAAATTTAATTATAAAAATAATATATTAATAAATTTTGTAAATTAAAAAGTTTAATTATATAAAACAAACTTATAAGGGAATGGTACCTATTTCTAGAAATGACCCTATTGTTAGAAATCTTTCATTTTTTTGTTACAAAGCACTATAAAATGCAAATTTTTTCAAACAAGTCATGTGAATACAAATATATAAGTTAGAATATATCATGTTGGATAAATTTAATCATTTAAAACTACTTTATCATATTGGGTTTTTAATAAAAAGATTGACTTTTAAATTTGTTTTTTTAATCAACAAGTTTTTTGCCACCCAATTTTCTTTATATTTAAGCAATCCTATACCAGATATTGGGAAAAAAACTGGTGCTAATTCAAATTACTTAAAATAAATAAATAAATAAATAAAAATAAATAAAAAAAATCTTATTACTTGAGTTGTATTTATAATACTATTATAATCATAAAAAGCAAAATCAAGAATAATATGAATATATTCAAAGAATTGAATATACAGAACCTAGTTTTTTTTTAAATATTAAATGAAAGACCTTGCTTTTATCTTTATTAAATTTAATACAATACTAGAAGAAATTTTATTTTTTTTTAAATCTAATGCTATGAATAAAAACTTAAAATATATCTAAGTAAACCTAAATACTTATCTGTGACCTAAACCTGTATAACCTAGTTTTTTTGGTATCAATTATTAAATATTATCATTAAATACTTTTTCAGTTTAAAAAAAGTCTAAAACTCAATATTAAACTTTTAAATTTGGAACTCTAGTAACTTTTAAAGCAATTATAAAAGAAATACAATATAAAGAACATATTAAACAACAAAATCCTAAAGAAATAAGAGCAAAAAAGAACAGAGATAGAGTTGGGCACATAAGGCATGCCCCTTTGTGCCCTGGACATGCCCTTATAAAGATTATGATTGGCTAATTTATATAAATCAACTGACCAATAAATTAATATACTAAACTTTATTTTTATTAGGCCTCCGCATGGGCCAGGTAGGACTGAGTAGTGGTAATACCCTAACCCTACCCGTTTATTAATAGGCTTAATCTCCAAGTCCTTACCCTTACCCTAGGGCCCCAAAATTGATACTCTACCCAGCCCTTAAAGTCCGTGGGTACCCACGGGCTTAATAAAAAAAAAAGATAAAACATTTTTTTAGCCTGTTTGATGCATAATCTGCTATATACCATAAATATAAAAAACTTAAAAAACCCCATTTTTTATACTATTTTATTCAACATTTCTACTTTATTCGATATTTCTACTTTATTTGCTATTTTTACTTTATTCGATATTTCCACTCTATTCAAAGTTATAAAAAAAAATCCATTTACACTATTTTTGATGTATTTGTTACAATTTCAAAATCGATCAACAATATTTAATAACCAAATTAAATATACACATAGAAATAAAATTAAAGAAAAATTAAAGAGCCAACCTATTCATATTGTGCATATAGGATTATTATAAAAAAAAGATTATCGATCAATATAAGTTTTGATTGGTAGATAGTCATGTATATATATAACGGGCTACGCTACGGGTATATGGGCTGGGTAGTACTGGTACCCAAGCCCTATTCAACTAATAAAGGGCCTGCAATTCTTATCCTATTCTGCTCTAGGACTTGTAATTTGATGCTCAAACCCAGCCAGGACTAGAAAAACTATATATAAGGTCCCCGCTTTACTATAATTCGAAGAGTACTTTAAACTATATAAATGTCCTCACTAATAAAAGTCACGTGTTGATTTGCAACAATAGTAATTTGCTTATAAAGATCTTTCCTTTTTTGGGTTTATTCTAGTTTATTACTATATTTGAAATAGGCTCACGTGATAAATAGCCAAATAGCCAATCATATTGTGCATCGCATAGATATGTATTTTGGATTTTTTTGGTGGGGATTATATATAGTTTTCCTGGTCCTACCTGGCTCTAGTGGTACTACACTTAGGGTACCTGTGGGCAGTGTTGTCACTTGGATGTGTCCATACTATGTTTTTTGTCCAACGTCCAAGATTGTCCAAAATCGTCCAAGCCTATGCCCTATGTTTAACTAATCAATAAAGTAATTTAACAAAATATATAATTATTATTTTTTTAGGTGCTGGACTTATTGGTGAAAAAATTAAAATAGATTATCTTAATAAAATTTTAAGTAATTTTAATTTGAAAAAATGTCCAAAATGTCCAAAAAATGTCCAAGTGACAACACTGCCCGTGGGTAGCTCTGGCCCATGTGAAGGCCTAATTTTTACTTCTATTTTGAACTTTTAGAAAAAATACTTTGCTTTGGTCTACTATTTATTAAGAATACTATCTTGTTTATGGATTTAGTTTTTATAGTTTTAAATTAACTATAAGTATTAACATAAAATTTGACTTTTAAATCTTTATTCTCTTGATTTTTTTGCAAAATAAAATCTAATTATCACAATCCATTTTTTTACAAGAAAATGAGTTAGATGTTATCTATATAATTTTACAATAAGAAATCTGAAAACAATAGTAAATAATGCACTTATAGTAAAAAAATAAATTTATTTTATAATTGTAAATATTTCTAATAAAAATAAAAATCTGATAAAATTTGCTTAGAAAAACTAAATAGATATAACTAAGTTTGGGCTATACTATACTGCAGTGTGAAACAGTATAAACCAACACCACTTATACCAAATTTTGAAATAAATCCTTAATTCTGATTGGCTAGTATAATAAAATCAATTGTAATTGGTCAACAATTATATATAAGTTTCTTTTTTTTATATATAAAATAACAATTTTTTAATTTCATAATAAACTTTAAATTGATATAACTTCTTAAAATTAAATAAAATAAAAACCTTTTCTAGCTAAATTGTATTATAAACTTAACAAAAGAATAAATGCACTCTTTCTAACGATCACTTGAACCAAATTACCAACGGAAGAAAAACAAGAAGTTTTTTGTTGAAGAGTTGTCTATACTTAATGTATAGTAGGATAACACAGGAAAACAGTTTTTTAAAGGTCAACTAACTTTCCGGGACTCCTTTATATATTCAACATGCAAGCCAAAAGCGTACTTTTGCAAGATAACTGGCAGAAGATAGAGCCCTTGTACCAGAAATTTTGGTGGAGATTAAAGTTTTCTTCTGTCAATGAAGTTCCTGTGGAAAAACAATGAGAACAACAAAAGACTAAGTTTTTCCAACTATACTCTTTCCTTTAAATTTCTTTTAGGTATCGTCTTACTTCTCTTTGGATTTTTTTGAAATTTTCGCCAAAAAGTGGAAATTCTAGCTTACTTCTCCAAAAGATCGGTAGTGTTTACGCCTTCCAAATTAGGATGATCCGAATTGGGACCGGTGCCATTACAAGTTAATTTGGTCGCAACATACAAATAAACAATGAATGACATGGTTGGATCTGGAGGGCATGTAAAACTTTTCTTATCTTTTTTTAGTTTATTTTTCATTACTTGTACATATAATACATCGATAGACATTAGTTTTGTAGTATTATATAATTTTTATCATTTATGCTAGACGTGTTAGCATCTACAGTTTCTATTTTTCTTTGCTTTTTTTTGGTTTTTCTTTTTTTTGTTTTTTTTTTCATTTGGTTGTATTTTCAGTTGGTTTTTTTTTGGTTAGTCATTTAGGTATTGTCCTCTTTTAGTTTTTTCCTCTTTTTTATTCTTCTTTATGAGAAGTGCAGAGAAGAAGTTTTTAGATGGAATGGATCCTGTGGTTGGTTTCTAAAGCCAGGCAGTGCTATACTTCTTATGGATGGGGAAGACCATTGTTTGAGTATGAGCAAACCATTTCAGTGCAGAAGCCAAAGTTGGGCACAAATTCAGGCAGCTGACTTAGTTCGATTATTACTGTTAGTATATAAAATTATGTAGTTTTTATGTAATTTTTTAATAAAGATCAGACAGATTACAAAGTTAAAAAAAAAAATATCAGACTTAAAGCTACAAATTGGCTAAAAAATTTTTAAATATAAAAAGGTATTGTCCTATACTATATAATTTTCTTACTATGACTCTGGTATACTTAATTGTCCAATTATATTCTTTTAAAGTTTCATGATAGGATCACATGATAGGGACATGCTATTTGGCCAAAGAGCATGTCCTGGGAATGCACTGGAGGAATGCACCCAAAGGTATGCCCTCTAATGCCATGCTCTCAACTCTAAACAGAGAGTAGCAAAAAAAACAAAAAACAAAACAAAAAACAAAAATAAAGAATAATAATATAAAAACAATTTAAATTTCTAAATTTTTCAGAATAGTTATATTAAGTTTCTAGAAATAGAAGTTAATGGTCAATTTAACCTAATTTTATAAAGTTTTAAGCTTATTAGAAAAAAATTATATATATATATATAAATATAATACAATATATATATTAATTATTATAAAATGCACTTATGGTATTAAACACCATAGGTAAATTAGATCTGCAAATCCGTATAACAAAACCAAAAAAATAAACTTTTATAAAACAAAAAATAACTTTTAATTACTTTAGGGTTAGGGTGAGGCCTGGGATTTTATCGGGGCATCAGTATATACAAAATTTAGCAAGAAATTTTTTTTATTAGAGTCCCAAAGGTAGGGTTCGAGGCACAGGTAAAGAATTAGACATGCCTTCGAGGGCATGCCCTGAGTCACGGCATGCCCCTCATTTCTATAGGCATGCCCTTTTTTATATAAAAATACTATAGGTGGTGCTTTGCGCCACCTATTTTAGATACTCCTTTGATCGGTGCTCCCTTGATTTGTACTGAATATAATTCAGCTGTTTTGTAAAAAAAAAACCTGTTTTGCTATTATTAGTGTTAAAATATATTATAAAAATCTGCTCTGCTTTAGACATCCCCCAAATAAAAAATGATGATCCCGATCACGTATATTAGTTTGGCCATTTAAAATTGTACAGTAAATTTTTATCATATGAAAAAGATCAAATCGTAAATCTTTTTATAAAATGAAAAGAACAAAATTTAATTAAAATCTATTAAATTTATAGCTAAAGCTTAAAAAAATGCCATTAAATGTTACTATTAAATAAGCAAGCATGTATTTATTAATTTAAATAAGGATTATTGACATTTTCATAGTATTTATTTTCATTTATTTACAAAATCTTAATAATCTATATATATTTAATTCTACGTCTAATTTTATGTCTAATTCTACAAATCCTATATCTAATCCTATATATACTAGGGTTCTGCAATTTGATTTGATCTTCAAATATTTGAATCAAATATTTGATCAAATTCAAATTCAAATTTGACTATATTTGATTTGATCAAATTCAAATATGGCCAAATTTGATTTGATTTGACAAATATTTGATTTGATTTGAAAATTATTATTAAAATTCAAATTCAAATCAAATTCAAATTCAAATATTTGAATCAAATCAAATTCAAATTAGGGTCAATTTGATTTGATCAAATTCAAATTGATCCAATATTTGATTTGATTTGAATTTGAGGAACCCCAATATATTCTCAAATTTCTAATATGTTATACTATACTACCTTACACAACTATCATTCTAATACATCTTATTTATAAACTTCTTATCGTTTTATAAAAGCATCTATAATAATATTATTAATAAATCACATGTTAATTAACATTATTCATCTACTCTCAATTTTTAATAAAGAATATCTATGCAATACATAAAATAAAAAAAATATACAAACTAATTTCTTTCTTCTTGTTAACTGTTATTTTAAGCCTTTTTACCACAATAAATGAGATTTATCAACTAGTAGTGGCTAATTACTTATAACTTCAATTATTGAGCCATAATATGAAAGTTGTTGTATTAAGTTGGCTTAAGTTGGATTAAGTGAATATGTTGTAGGGTAAGGTGAGAACTTCACATTTGTCTAATAATCTCCAAGTTTAACTGATGAGATAATCTAAAAAGTATTGTAAACGTGATCTACAAGATCGGTATTTCGGTCCTACCTGTTATTTTACTTCTGACATGCTGGCCAATCAAATATAATGCATATATCACATGACTAGGCATGCCCATGCCCCTGTGCCTTGGACCCTACCCAAAGGTAGTTTTATAAACAAAATTTTGAGATATGAATGTTTTTTAAAAAATAAGCAAAAAAATCAAAATTTTATTTTACACCTGATCTTAAATTTTGATTGGCTATTCTAATAGTTTTGTGTAACATGGTGTTCAACACTATAGGTGCATTTTAGTAAACTTGTATATATATTATTAAATAATAAATAGATAATAAATTTTTTTTTAATTTTAATGGTAAGACCTTGCTCTTATCTTTATTAAATTTAATGGAAGCTTTTTACAGTTAGAAAAAATTTTATTGTTTAAATCTAATGCTAAGAAAAAGAACTCAGACATATAGCTAGATAAACAAAAGTAAACCTAGTACTTATCTGTGGCCTAAACCAAGCAGAATGGCCAAGGCTCACCTAGATTTGATTATTAGTTAATATACTTGAAGGGTGTGTAAGATATTTAATCCAGTGGAGGTACCAGTAATCTATTTTCTGAATTGATTTATTTATAATAGAGTCGTTAATATTGGTATCGATTGTAAGTATAATAGATATAGGAGATTCAGAGTCTGTAGGCTGATTTTGTGAAATTGTTTGTTGATAGTATGATCTTGAGGTACAGTATGGGATCCAGATTTTTGTATAAATTTGTTGGTTGTGATGAAGTAAAAATTGAATTGTAAGGGACTGAGCAGACTTTGAAGATGGAGCAGTTTCTTGTAATATGTTAATTAGTTCTAATGGAATAAGACCTGATAGAGTTGAATATAATGAAGGCTTGTATGAAAAATGATGAATTTGAAGACTATCAAGTTTTAAAATTTTGGAGTAAAGATATTTGGCCTGAGTTGGAAAAATATCTAGTTTGTCAGAACTAAGTATTTGGTTTAAAGAATTGTTTATAAGATCTAGTAATAGATTGGTATTTGGCAAGTAACCCAATGCAAGGCATAACTTGCCTTTGGCATATATGACAGATATTAGGGTATGAAGGATATCTTTTATGAAGAATATGTAGAGAAGGAAGCTTATCAAGTAATAGTTTAACTCTAAAAGATTTTAGAGTAGAGGATTGGAAGCTATGTGAAAAGTTGCTAATTTTTTGGTTATTATTGATATATAACCATGAAGCGTTCCAATTAATAAGTTGTAAAATTTGATTCCACTGCTGAAAGCGGTTTTGTAATGTCCACAATGCAATTATATGTGCTCTGCAGATTGTTCTAATGCTGCGACGAATAGGAAGTTCTATTGGCTACTTATCAGAAGTAGGTGTATATTGAGGATTATATATATTGCTTGGGTTAAAAATAAGATAGGGTGCTATATGATAGTTGTGTGCTAGTTGATCAGCTTTATTATTAAAATTGTTATCTTCATGTGCATTTACTTTGTGCAGGGTAATATTAAGATTGTAGGACTTAATTAAATTAAGTAATGTATTCCATATTGACCAATAGGGTATATTTAAAAAGTTTGAAAGTAGTATAGTATTAATTTAAGCTTTGAAATTTAGAGATAACTGATTGTGAATCTGTATAGATTTGGATAGTACAGTTTCTAGGAGCTGTACTTATTGCAGCTAAAATTGCAAGTAGTTCTGTTCTAAAAGAGCATGGCCAAAATTTGGTTTGTACTTGAAAGGAATGTATAATATTCTGGTTAGCTATTTGTATCCAACCAATTCCCATAGAGCATTGGGGATTGCCTAGATTAATAACAGACCCATCTGTATAAAAGATGAGTTCTGAAAAACTATTATTGTAATGTGTAAAAGACTGAAGAGTATCATAAGCTTGACTTGGCTCAAATATATGAGGAAATTGTATAGTAGTGTTAACCTGTAAAATATCACAAAAACGGACATAACGTTTGAACCAGTGATCCAAATTCGATGAAACAACCACCATTCGACTCAGCGCGATGAGACGGTTCGAATAAGCTATAGTACGTCCCTGTACGACTTCTGGTTGCCAAGATAGGAGTTGTCAAACATTTACTCCTATACTTATTAATTGATCAGCAATCTGATTGGCTAGGCGATTGCTGCGGACAAAAATCGTAGATCTGACATATCTAAAAGATGTCATATTTATAGCTTATATTCTAGATATTTTATTTATTACATATATATTATTTATTACATATATTATATTTATACTAGTTATACTATATATTTTATTAATAATAGTTATAGTATATATTACA
>QKWP01000402.1:214887-308586 GCA_003550325.1 Gigaspora rosea | reverse complement strand
TTTTTTTTATTTTTTTTTATTGCGTTTCTTTTTTTATATTTTTATTCTAAAATTTTTTTTACTGTTTTCGCTTTTTTTATTTTTTTAATTTGTTTGTGTTTTTTTTATTTTTTTTAATGCTTTTTTGTTTTTTAAACGTTTCTTTTATTTATTTAATAATTTTTTTTTATTTTTAATAATTTTTAATCTTTTTTATTCTGCTTTCAGTTTTTACCTGTTTTATTTTTTTACTATTTTTTTTAACGCTTTAATTATTATTTTTTAATCGATTTTTTATTTATTATTTTTTTTGTATTTATTTTAAATTTTTTTTATAATTATTAATTTATTTTTAATTTTTTTGCCGGCGGGTTTATTATTAATAATTTATTATTATTTATTATTGGTTCTACAGTAGATCTAGATTAGATCCACATGATTTTTTTTATTTATATATGTATATTTATTTTTTTTTCGTTTATTCTTTTTTTACTATACTTATTCATTTTTTAATTTAATAATTATTTAAGTTTTTTTTTATTATTTCATTTAAATTTATTTTTATTAATACCCGTATTATCTTTTTTTTACTTTTTCTCTGTTACACTTTTTAGGAAATAACCATAATTAGCGTCGTCTATTTGGAGTAACTTTTCTTCGTCATTGGTGCCGTTCATTTTGGAGCACCGGTTTTAGATTTCGTCGTTGGAGTCGTTAGTCAGTGCTTCGTCGTTGGAGTCAACCATTTCGGTATATTATAAGTCGCTAGTGCCATTAGTTTGGTGTTTTTTCTTGTCATATTTTTGTTGACGCGCCCTAGTTCTAAATACTATCTGTTCTTTAGTTTTTCTGTTTTTTAGGTTCTTTGCGTGATTTCGTAATTGTTTCATGCCGATTTTAACGTTGTTTCGAGATTTTGCTTTGGGTGCTTTTGGTTTCTTTGGGCGTTTCTTGTGATTACGTGGTGTCTTGTCGCCGAATTCGACATTGCTTCGAGTTCGTTTTGGAGGCCCTATCAGTTTTCTTGAGTGCTCTCTGTGCGAGTTCGTGGTTGCCTCATAAGGTGTCTTGTCTGTCTTGTCGCCGATTTTGATATTGTTTTTGTGTTTTTTGGAGGGTATTGTAGAGCCTCAGGTGTCTTGTCGCCAATTTTGATATTGCTTTGGTGCGTTTTGGGGTGTTTTGTAGATTTTACTTTGTGTACTTTGTTAATTTTCTTGGGCATTTTCGTGTAGCTTTATAGTTGCTTTAGGTGTTTTGTCACCGATTTGTTGAAATTTTTTCTTTTTTTTAGTAATCATGGTCATTGGGTGTTTTTGCCTTTGTTAGTTTGTATTATTACTAGTGTTTCATTAGTTATAGGATTGTATATTATATTCCAAATTGTAACTGATTTGTTAGAGAATTGTTTATAATAAATAAATAAAAAAAATAAAATTTTTATTAAATTGCTTTATATTATTGTTATGGCAAAGTGATAATTAGGTGATTGTAAAAATATATGAATATTTGAATTTATTCTTTCTTGATGTTACTTTATATCGGGTACATATCAGGTACATGATGTATTACAGAATTTATATATGCGATATATATACAGCATGTATACAGCATGTGTACTATATGTGTACTATATGTGTCCAACATGTGTCCGATATGCGACATGAGTCAGGTGCATATCGGGTATATGTATAAATATATCTTACACATATCGGTGATATATCATCTACATATACTATATATATCGGGTACCCGATATTATACCAATGTGTACAATTTTGACCCGTGTACCAGAGTTGGAGTGAACCTTACAAGGGCAGAAGTAGGTAATGGTAGCAGTTGCAGGGTATTTCTTGACTGCAAGTTGTTTGCCTCGGTAAGTGCATAAGTTACTGAAGTATAGGTAATACCTGTGTAGGACAAAGACTGCTCTACCAAGTTTCCCATAAGGATAAACTAGTCCTAAGGGAGGGTTTGTTAGTTTCCAGGGCTGTCCTTGACTGGTTAATGTACCGGAGGGCTGAACTGATGATACAAGTGGGGCTGACAGGTGAAGCTTGGACCAGAGAGTTTAAATAGGCAATCCCCTAGTTGGGTTGCAGGTATGGCAATTAGTATAGAACCTTCGGGTGGACTACTTAAATTAGACAACCAAAAGTTGTACATGTGACTAGTTGTACTCTCATTTATGTAACAAATGTCGGGAGCTCATAGAGGTTGCCAAGGTCCACATACTTGAATAAAAAGACTCCCACCCAAAGCGGCGGACTTTAACTTAAAAAAAAAATGAATGAAGATAGATTTGCGATGCTTATCTGATAATTGGAAAATAATATTTGTGCAACAAAATTTTGCAATATTACAATCATTGCATCAATCGCCTATTATTATGATAATTATATAAGTAAAATAAAAAAGGTCATTTAAAGATTTCAAATTAACACTAAAAACTTGTAAAGCTATACTTAAATTTAAATAAAAAATTTGCTAGTTGCAAATTTACATATTTCTAAAAGGGTCAAGAACTCTTCATAGTTGGTATATTCATCCTATTTCCTATGAGATATGCATTAAAGAGTTGTTTGATAAACTTGTTACAGATGAAATATTACTAGTATGCAATATTCCTATAAGCCCTTTTGAAATAATTGAACATATTGAATTAAGTCAAGTATTAGGTACAACAGCTATTCAAGCTAGTCCTAACTGTAAAATAATAGAATCAACTAAAACATTTGATATAAATATACACTATTATTTTAACATAATAACTTCTTATTCAGCACCATGACAAAATGTATTTGAACTTCTTATGCAATTTCAAAAGGGACAAAAATATTTACCAACTATCTTGAAATTCAAACAATTAAATAGAAAACAAACTTTATATAATGATATCATCGAATGGATTTGTCAAAATGGTAGAGGATGGTCTTCAGTTGAGGATGCTAATACACAAGGAAAAAGATTTGTTAATTGTTTATGTGAAACAATTTGGTATATCGATATGCATGGCCACTTAAAACTTAAGGAATGTAGCTATCATATTCCAGAACTTTTCTTGGCATTCTTTGGCTGTGCTAATCCTGAGTCGTATAAGGAGTCTCGGAAGCAGTGTTTAAAATAGAAATTTTAATTTACCGGTACATGCACCTGTTATATAAAAAATACCAGTTAAAGAAAAAAAAAACCTGTAAAAAAATTTTTATATAAAGTAAGTATTTGTAGCCAATTTGTATTAGTTGATTTTTTTTATGATCCTCATGATAATAACCTAAGCATGACTATAGTTATGCGTCATGTTATTAAATTCATTAATATCCTGACACTTCACTCTCTATAAAATCATATACTACGTTATACTACATTCCTAGTAACTTATATATGCACCAGTTACTTCAAAAAATTCTGGATCATGCACTGTTTGTTGCACTGGCCCAATTTTAAAATACCGGTGTATGCAATATAAAAAACGGTAGATCTAGATTTTTATCATGCTATTTTATACACTGCTCGGAAGCCTTTTAATGCAATAGAGAAAAATCTCCATTGTCAGGCTCTTGCATCACATACAACGTCATAGTGGATGTTGAAACCATCTTTCAATTGGCTTCGTGAGCCCTAAATAACTTAATTACTACTATTTTAAATTATGTTAGCTTTCTACAAAAGCAAAATAGAATCACTACAGAAAACCATGTGTCAATGACCCCGGTACGAAGTATAGAACAGGCTACAACAATTAAAATTCACAAAAGTAATACAAATATAGTTCAAAATGACAAAATTAAATATTATCATTAGAAAATGCGCTTAAGGATTTACCTTGATTGATATTGAAAACTATCTACCAGCAGACCCCGTGTAAGTAAAACTAAAAATCAAGTGTTGGCCAATAACCTAAATCATGCCACTTTTTTTTTTGATAGATCAAAGGTCATATAAGCTGCCGAGGAAAAATGGCTTTTCGTACTTTCAATTATATTTTGTACTGGGCACAATTTAATTTATTAAAGATATGTCTAATACAGAATATAATTAAAAGTCTAAAAGGCCATTTCTTCTATTTTACTTATTTGCGCGAATAATATCAACCAAAAAAAGAAATTCAATTCAATTTTGTAAATAACAAAAAAGTTAGGGTTAGAGCCTTAATGTTAGAGGCCATAGGGTCAAATTGATGCTTACTACATGTAAAATTTTATTCCTGTCGTTTTTAATTAGTGCACCAAGATAGTGGTATGATCCGATGGGCTGTGCGCAAGAACCAGTTTTTACCGGGTGATCAGTGGGTGATCACGGTACCTTCGTGGGAACTCCGGAAAAATCGACGTCACATGTTTCCGAGGATTCGTTTCCGCATCTAACACTATTAATATTACGTAATAAATATGTTTCAAATTATAAAAACTAATAAACGTTATGTACAAACCAAACCAGTCAAACCTCCCTAAATGCACGACGGGCATTTAAGGGGTTGCAATTAGAGAACAGCCAATCATATTGCGATACTAATTAAATCACGTAATTTGTTTTAACCAATAACAACGCATAAAGTTTTTTTCGCTATAACCATTGTCTATCACCATTATATTAAGTTAATGTTCTTTTTTATTTTCTCTATCATTATTTTCGCCATCACTACATTTACAGCTATACTACTAAAATTAATGTTTTCATATTCAATAAAATTATTTATATATGAATGCTTAGGAATAAAGAATTTGGTTTAACTTATTGTAACGATCTACAAAAAAGATAAGTTATAGGGTTTCATAATTGGTTTGTTTAAGGTTTTATATAGATTCTGCCAATACTTTTCCCTCAACGTCAAAATCATCAATATAAAGAACTAAAAGATTTAAAGCCAGTATTACACATCATTCTGGTTATCTACATTTTCGAGTCATTAGTAAATTTTCAAAATGTCGATACAGTAAGTTATACTGATATTTTATATTATTGTATAGTTGCTTATGATATGAATGTCCAATTTTTCCATATTGTATATCTGAAACCAAATCGGACTTTCAATCGTCAGACAACTATACAATAATACCGTTATTAGTATAGGATTAGTTTACACTATCGTAAATATTTTTCTGATCACATGCTAGCTATAACATTTGATTGGCCGATTCTCAGCCAATCAAATTTTACATCTAGCATGTGATCAGAAAAATATTCACGATATTGAAAATCATACAATAACTATATATCATATTAAGGTTTAAACTTAAAACTTAACTTTTTGAATATCAATTATAAATTTTCTGAATTTTTTTTACCTAATATTCATTTTTTCGAAATCACAAGTTATGCTATACCAATAAATTCGACCTGCATGTTAAGTTACACACAAATACGCAAACTAATTGGTGGACAAAAATAGGTAACCGATTAAATTTGCGGATTTTTATTGTATAACTTCACATGCATGAAAAAAGGATAATGCGATATCCAGTAAAAATTGGTTCCTAATCTTTTCAAAATTTTCTGCTTGTGTGTAACTAGGTTATTCACTATATACACCTATACAAGTAGCTGTATGTTTTATTTTATTTATATTACACCTGATTTATCCAATCAGAATTTAGAACCAGTAGTGTATAATTAGTTATTATAACATAAAATAACAAATAACGTATATATAATACCTATATAATACGAATAGTCCACATCAATAGAAACTCTGCTGATGATAATGTTGAAAGTAAAAGAATGGTTAAAAAAAATAACTAAAAATAATGATTCAAATAGAGAGCATAATTTTGGCTTATTTTAAAGAAATATGCTTTGCGATAATCATGTTTATGCAGATTTTCGGTAAAACAATTAGTATAAACGTTCTACACAGCATAAATTTTCTCCACCAGTTAGACTTTACCAATCAAATTATAAGATCAGCTGTAATATAAAATTTCCAAAAAAATCAAAGTTTTCAAAAATCGGCAATAACTTAAAATTTTGTTTACAAAACCCCCTTTCGTGTTTCTAACTAAAGTATACGTTCTATTAGATCTTTATACTTTTCAATAGTACTTTCGTTATTTGATCGAATCAAAATTTCTAAGCTAATTTCATCCAATCAAAAACGGGGTTTCCCTTCGTCCAATTGGAAATGGCAGGGAAAATTAGTTAATCCCATAGCATAAGAGTACACTTCATTTAATAATTTAAATAGGTTAATTAAAAGTATATACTTATGTATGTACGTACGTATATCTTGGTTCTAAAATGTCAACCGACAATTTTAATCAGTTAAATTTAGATGATAAACTTTCTAGTGAAATTGTTAAAGAATTATATAATCTATTTAATAAAGAAAGATTGAAGGGCAAAAATATAGAACAAATATTTAACATATGGGATCAATTTTTAGCAGAGAAGAACCAAAATTCAGATAATGTAATAAAGTGGTGCTTAGAAAATCAATTCCTACCTGTCGAGCCATATATGGCTGACGAAATCAATTCTATGGCTCAAATAATTCTTGCACGTTGTTATCAGTATGGTAAATGGATAGAAAAGGATGAACATAAGGCATTTACTTATTATCAAAAGTCTGCTAATATGGAATTTGATGGAGGAATATTTAATGTTGGATATTGCTATGATGAAGGAATTGGAGTTGAAAAGAATAAACATGAGGCATTCATTTATTATCAAAAAGCTGCAGAGATGGGACATGCTAGCGGAATAACAAATGTTGGATATTGCTATGATCAAGGAATTGGAATTGAAAAGGATGAACATATGGCATTCATTTATTATCAAAAAGCTGCAGAGAAGGGTGACGCTAAAGGAACATATAATGTTGGATATTGCTACAGTGCGGGACATCATAAACCAACACCTTTTTATATGTATTTTACAAAAATTGAAAAATAAAAAATTTTTTTCAAAAAATTTTTTAACCAAATTGTAGCTTTAAGACTAAGCTACAATTTGGTTAAAAAAGATTTTTATTTTATTTTAATTTTAAAAGGTTATATCAATTTAAAGTTTACTATGAAATTGAAAAGTTGGCGTTTAATATTTAAAAAAAAGAAACTCATATATAATTTTTAAACAATCACAATTGATTACATTATTCTAGCCAATCAGCATAGAGTATTTATTTCAAAATTTGGCGTGGGGGTATTGGTTTATGCTGTCCTGCACTGTATGATAAAGGAATTGGAGTTGAAAAGGATGAACATAAGGCATTCAGTTATNATAAATAAATAAATAAAAATAAATAAAAATAAATAAAAATAAATAAAAAAAATAAAAATAAATAAAAATAAATAAAAATAAATAAAAATAAATAAAAATAAATAAAAATAAATAAAAATAAATAAATAAAAATAAATAAAAATAAATAAAAATAAATAAAAATAAAAAAATAAAAATCCCATAAACATTAGAAGATAATAAATGTTAGCATGATATGTCTTTGGTTTTCTTTGGTTTTTTATTAGCGATAAGAGTTTATAATATAAAAAAAACGGAATAATTTTTTGACGATTATAATTTCGCTGAAGATCCATGACATAATGCAAAGTGATTGAAGGACCTCTTTTTTAACTCTATCAATAAGTAGCTTTAGCCAATCAGCGTTAATGAAAAAAGATGGTCTAACCTCTAGACTTTGTTAGCGCTTGATAAGTTTTTTAGCCTCGACTATTTTCGATCAATTTATTTAGACGCTTGAGAACACCCTACGCAGTTGCAGGTCGAAGTTATTAAGAATTAGTTATGAATAGACACAGTCTAATCCAAAATATCATCGCCTAATTGTCTAATCATTGTAAAATCATATCGTAGCGATACATTCTATATCGATACAATCCAGTGTTAATGGCTCATCGTTTATTCATTATTATAACGATTTATTGTATATACTGCAGCACTAAATTATATTCATATAGTACGTATATTCGTACTGTATTCAATAATCTACAATATAAGTATATTTACATTAGATTAAGTTTATTCTTAATTTTATACTATTTTTCGTACTATTTGTAGAAAATTTTCATTATTCATATTGGATTTAAGTCGAATAATGTAGTATCAATTTAAGATGACTATGTTGTTGTATATCTCCTCTCTCAATTCATGTATTAATAACAGTTTTTTGTTAGCCTATTCTTTTAAAGACATAATAAAACGAATCCTTTTTTGACTTCTTATTTTTTTTTTTTTTATTTAAATGAACTTCTCTTGGAATTGTTTATCTTACTACTATTCAAGTTAACAGGACATTGACATATATTACACATTCCACCCGTCCTATATTTCAACCAATCTTTCCCTCTTTAACTTATAATCAGAGTTGAGCCTGTATCGTTGTACTTACCACTCGCACTAAATAGTTTTACAATTATTAATTTGTAAATTGGCCACAAAAATCAATAGTTCATCAGATATCACTCAAGTAGCCAACCCTAATTTTATTTAGAAAATAATGAGTTACATAAGGAGTCTCTTAATTAAATTGTTAAGGAGATGTGTAATCTGTAAGATCTAAAGAAATATCCCAATTTAAATCCTAATACATTAGGACTATTTTTAATAAATAAAACCCCAGATATTATCAATTTTTGCTTAAATGATCAATCAGATAAATCCTATGGTTCAAATCATTCTTTAAAGCTGTTATATTGGTTGAAAGGATGAACATAAGGCATTCATCTATTTTAAAGATCAATATCTTCAGTTCTCTATTTTTTTTTTGTTTCAAAACTGTGAGGAGTTGCTTTATTGATCTAAATTTCTGGTATTCCTAATTCACGTAATTTACTACCTATAAAAAAGATTATCAAGCAACGCATATATAGATGATATAATTTATTATTAAATAAACAAAATTTTAGAATTACCTTGATATTTATAACTACTATTAAATGAAATAAACCTGCTCCGATAACTTGGTTCATTATCTATTTGCATATCTTCATTTTTTATATTTTGTAATTTTTTATCAGATTCAGATAATTCTAATAAACTTGTTTCATTATTCTGCCATTCTACAAAAGTTTCATAAATTTTTTTTGCTGTTGGTCGTTTTCTTGGATCCATGTTCCAACATTTCTTCATTAAATCTGCATAGCATATTGCTGTATTCTCATAAATATTTGGTCTTAAACCATTACATACTTGTAATTGAAATCGTAATTCTGATTTTTGGTCAAAAGGAACAGGTTTACCGTACAAAATTTCTCACATGATTATACCAAAAGAATAAATATCAGATTCTGTAGTATATGGATGTTTGTTCAAGATTTCAGGAGCAATATATGGTAAAATTCCATAAATTCCATCCGAATTTGATTTTGAAGAAATATTAGATGTTATTGAAAGCCCTAAATCTGCGATGTATGCACTTTTAAAGCTATTTAATAGTATATTTCCACTATGTAAGTCACGATGAATAAGATTTTGAGAATGAATTATCAGAAGATCATATGCAATACATTGTAGCAGATTTAATTTATCTCTCCAGTCCATTTGTGCTATGGCGCGTAGACTTTTTCGCAAGCAACCTTCTAAAGCATATTCCATAACAAGAAAATAATCATTAGAAACTTTATCCTTTGATATACCGAAACAGCTTATAAATGTTGGATCTTTAAGACCGATATCACAATATGCTTTTAACTTGTTATTAAAGGAATTATATTTGTATTGTTAATTTTAATAATATATTATGAATAATTTAATTAATAAAAATAATTAATAAGATTACCTCTCTTATAAATTCTTTATGATAATTATTTGATTCATGAAATAGTTTAAGTGCAACAGGTCTGATTGAATATTGATTTTTATCAAACCATACAGCACGGTATACAGTTGCAAAACCACCTCTACCTATCATTTCAATATCTCTAAATTCATCAAAAGTGATCCATGATAACTGGTATTTACTTTCGATAAGCACTTTCTTCAAATCATCTTCAATTTCTAGGTTAAGTATCCATTCGTCTTTAATTAATTTAACTATATTTATTTATAAAATTTAACCAATTTTAGATTATAAATAAATTAATAACAATATCAGATATAGTTTATAATAATTTAAATATGATATATAGATAATACCTAATGCTAAATCATTTTCTTTACTCCTGTGATCAGCAATTTAAAGTATAAATATATAATAATATATAATGAATGTTATTGTAGTATTATGATTGAGACAGAGTTGGCAATGAAGCCAATGGAGGTATATCGTTACGCGAATGGGTTGAAAAACTAGTATTCATAACTCCATTCGGAGCTCCATTGGATCCATTTGAGCTCCATCGTCAACCCTGCTAAGATCAGGTGTAATAATTTTTCTTAATTCGAAATTTCACTTATGAAATCACATTTTAAAAACTTTTAGGCGAGCTTCTTGCCAAAGCCTTGTTTTAACTCTAATTCTGACCTTAAATTAATATGTTTTTTGATTTCAATTATACCTGATCTTACTATTTACAATACTCTTGCTCAAATTTAATTCAATTTAAAATTTACCGTTGATACCAGTATTTGGCTTTATCTAGATCTCTTATTACACCAATTCCACTGCGATAACATTCTGCAACACTTGATATTCCAACTGTGCATCCATACTCTGCTGATTTTTGATAATAAATGAATGCTTTATTTTCATCCTTTTCAACACCAATTCCATATCGATAACAATATCCGACCTTATATGTTGCATTGGCGTATCCCATCTCTGCAGCTTTTTGATAATAAATGAAAGCCTTATGTTCGTCCTTTTCAACAATAACCCCATAACCATAAGAATATCCAAGACAAGCTATTCCACTAGCGACACCCATCTCTGCTGATTTTTGAATATAACTAAATGCCCTATGATCATTGTTTTCAACACCAATTCCATAAAAATAACAGGCTGCAATTTCATAAAATCCAAGAGCGCATCCCATTCCTGCAGATTTTTGATAAAAATTGAATGCCTTATGTTCATCTTTTCCAACCCATTTACCAAAACGATAACAACCTGCAAGAATGATTTGAACCATAGGATTGATTTGATCATTTAAGCAAAAATTGATAATATTATCTGGATTTTGCTTCTTCTTTATTAAAAATTGTTCTAATATAACAAATATTAAACTAGGACTTTTGCATTCTAATTGTTTTTCTTTATATAGAATACACATTTCTTTGACAATTTCATTAATAGAATCCTGTGGTAAATATTGAAAATTGTCAGCTTCTAAATACAATTGGGTATCAATATTAGCTACTTGCGTAATATCTAATGAACTGACGCTATTTTCTGGCTGATTTACAAATAAGTTATTGTAATTTAACATATTTACACTGTTATATTTTGTTAGGGAGAGTGAATTATAACGATTATTAAACGGAAGGGGTGGTTATAAAAATAGTACGAGCCAAAGTGTATATATATATATATTTCTATGTAGCGAACTCAAGCGAAAATATATAGTGAATGTTTATATAAGTAGAAAGAGATGATTTTTAACAATGGGATTACGAAGTATTAAACGGATAGGTAAGAGAATATTAACAAATAAGAAAAATAAAAATAATTAAATTAAGGTTATTTATACATGTTTTGACAGCGTATTCAGTTTAAATTTACTAATGCTACATGACCTAAATCCAGTATAGTACATTCGGGAACGTTACCAAATAAGGTATCTGATATATTGTACGTCGGAATAGATTTAGAATCAATATAAGTTGATTCTAAATACACTTATACGAAATTTTAAATTCACTCAAATAGGTAAAGAATTTCGAACTAACAGTGTAAAAGTGCATTTAGCGCATATTCAATTAATTGATGATCCAGATAAGATCAGCAGAATTACTATATTGGGGCAATAGTAGATAAGTGTAATATAAATTTTTATTATATGCTGGAATCTGAGCGTCGTCCAATGATAAGTAATTTTTTTATTAAGTTAATAGCCAAAGTCAAATAATTGAAATTTATAGAGCTCAATAAGACACATCTAATGGTGATTAGAGCATTCAAATTGGCCTAATGGATACCAAGATATCACTGAAAACGATTGGCCAAATATATAAAATTTCTATATAGTTGGCCAATCGTTTTTTAGAGCTATCACAGTATCCACTAGGCAAATTTGAATGCTCTAATCACCATTAGATGCGTCTTATTAAGCTCTATAACTTTCAATTATTTGACTTTGGCTATTAACTTAATAAAAAATTACTTATCATTGGGTGATGCTCAGATTCAAGCATATAGTTAATATTATAGGAATTTTGCTCCAAATTCTAATATAGAAATTCTGCTGATCTTATCTGGATTAGTAATTAGAAACATTAAATTATTTATATATTTGTAATTTTTGAAAATAAAATATGTCATTTTTGCAAANATGCTCAGATTCAAGCATATAGTTAATATTATAGGAATTTTGCTCCAAATTCTAATATAGAAATTCTGCTGATCTTATCTGGATTAGTAATTAGAAACATTAAATTAATTTAATCAGCAGCTATGATATTTATGTATAGTCAAACCTCTCTATAGTCACTTTCTCTATAGTCACAAAATTAAAATAGTTACAAATTTATTTTACCAAATATCTAAATATATAAAAAAGTCTAACATCTCTATAGTAACACTATTGGGTACAAAAAGCTGTAAATTATAAAGAAGTGTGACTAATATAGAGGTATTTTTTATATATCTAATATTTAGGTACAAATAAATTTGTACACATAACCTGCTAATATCAACTTTATTAATATCAACCTAAGTTACAAACCAAATTTTTATATCCAAATTTCCTCATATATATCAATTTTAATATAATCTCTTATTAATATACCTATCAATATGATTTAGAGCAAGTTCAAATAGGTTGATATTAATGTGGGCTATGTGTAACTATATTAGTTATACTTTTTTATATTCCCAGGTTTTTGTATCCCAACAGTATGACTATAGAGGGTTAGACTAGTATAAGTTCTGCATTATTTCTTATTATATCAATTATCATTTGACTAATATATTAGTAATTTTTGAAAATAAAATATGTCATTTTTGCAAATTAATATAAAAATAATAGCCATTTATTCTTTATAATCTTGATTGACCTTTTTTTGAAAAATTATTCATAAAAAAAAGAGTTTAAAGAACTATTTAACAAACTTAATAATTTATTTACTCTAACAAAAATATTTTATAAAAATTATTTAACAAACTTTTTTCTTTTTTTAAATAAATCTTATTTTTTTTAAGTTAATTAAAGATTATATAATAAGTCAAAGAAATTTTTTGCTTAAAAAAATAAATCAATTTTTAGCAAAAAAACTGTAAATCTTTTGAATATTAAGATAGTTATTATTTTGTTAATATAAATATGAATTTTACTAACTATAACCAGCGGTAAGCATCACCAGTGTGTAATTAGCTAATAAATTTGCAGGATTAGGTGTAACATGCAAATCAGTTGTGTAACAAAAATAAAGATTTTTTTAAAAAAATGCTAATATCTCAAGAATTCGTCTATGAAACTACCTTTGACATTCTAACAAAAAAAATTCCTTGCTAAATTTTGCATATATCAAACACCCTGCTAAAATCCCAGGCCTCACCCTAACCCTAAAGTAAATGAAATGAACTTTTTTTTGTTTTATTGTTATTGGTTAATTACATACTGGTGATGATCACCGCCGGTTATTTGTAGTTAAATTCATATAAATATGACTTATCAATTAAAAGGTTTTACTAATTTATTTTTTATAAACAAAAAGATAATAGTTTAACTTCATAGTTATAATGAAATTATTTTTAATTACTTAAATTTTATTAAATACAATAAATTTGATATCTAAATGTATTAAAAATTGACCTAGATCATTTTTCAGGTATTAAAAATAAATCTATACATGTTAATTAAAAATTAGTATCATTTATTCCCATCATTTATTCCAGCTACATGAATTATTGCAAATATGATTATCAAGGCAATTTACTTTTTATATTTATTTTATCTCATTAATTATTGCAAACATGATTATTGTATATTAATTTGCCTGTAAAACTTCTTGTAGCTTATAACTATTGAAGAAAAATTATCATTTGATTAGGCCTTAAAGAAAAATTTTATTATATAAAAAAGTTTATTAGCAATGAATTGGTTTTGTCACAACTAGATTGAAAAATTTTTTTTTGTACATGTTATCCAATTCTTTAACAAATTATTGTAAAACATAACTATATAGTACTTTTTAAAATTTGCAAATAAATTAAAAATGTATATATTAAATTTGTTTTTAAATTATATACCATATCTCATAATTTTGAAACCAATATAGTTTAAATTATCATGAAGTAAACTACAATATAATGCATTATGTACTAGCAAATTTGATTGTTAATATTTCAAAACTTCGCAAGCTAAATGTGTTTTGACACAATCAATAATCTTTAGTAGTTCTAATAGCACTCTAATAGCTGTATTTGATAGATCTTTAATAGCTTTAATATAAAAATATAATCCTCTTACATAATAAAATAAAGGGCTTATATATCAATTAAAAGATTTGCCATTGAGAAATTTAGTAAGCTTTCAAATGCATTATGGAATAAAAAAAATATTCTAGTAATCCAAATATTTTAAAATTTTATAGTATAGATATAGAATTCAATTTTATTTGTTTTAATAATCTATAATTACTAAATTTTAAATTATTTATAGAATTTTTTAACCAACTAAGTCAGTTTAAAATTTTATTGCAAAATGAGTTGATTTAAAAACTACAAAATTTGATATCAATGTACAATATATAAAATTATCTTATAGGTCTGATTTAAAGCCTCTTTACTAATTTAAATTTTTTATATTTTTATGTTACTATAATTTTTACTTGTACATAAAATTTGGTTTAATTATCCCAACTTTATTTTTGTTTTAAATATTGAGTAGCAATTCTAATATTTTTATTTATTGTAGCCATGAAATAAAATGTCAAAACAACTTTTAGATCAGTATTAATAAAAAATATTTTTAATATATAGAAACAATTTAATAAACAATTTATATAAATATATTTATTTCTTTTTGAAACTTTTAAGCAACTTACAAGGAAAAAAATTGATTCAGATTTGAATTCAAGACAATAAAATCTTTAAAAATATTTTTTAACCTTAATAATTCAACAATTAAAATTTTTAAAAATCTCCTAGCTATGAAAATTTCAAAAATTACCAAATATAGACTTTAATACTATAAAGTTTTAAAATAATTTAACCAAATATAGTTATCACACAGTTATAAAAACTTTAAAAATTGATTGACCAATATAGTCTTCTCCTATTTAAAAAATTTTAAAATAACCAAACTAAATAAAGTTTTTTACTAGCTATAAGAATTTTAAAAATATTTAACTAAATATTGTATGAAGATCTTGAAAATAAACAAAAAATATACTATAGTTTTTACTTTGCTATAAGAATTTGAAAAACTATTAACATACCAAGCAGAGTTTTCACCTATTGTAAAAATTTTAAAACCTACCAACTATAAGAATTTTAAAACCATCTAACTAAAATGTTTATTGATTTAATGAAAATAAAGCTAAATTCGGATTTGCCTTTTATAAAATATAGTTATTTGCATAAATATATATTTTTGTTTGTCAAATAAAGCTTGTATTGTTATATAAGACTATATAATAAAGAAATTTATTATATTAAACATTCCAGTTTAACTACTATCAAGGTCTTCTATTTCTGGTTTTGCACAATAGTATTATGCGCTATCTAGTTTGTAAAATCTTTATAATACATTAATGTGTTAGTATTATAGGTAAGTATTATAGAAATTCTAAATAGCATATCAATTTGTTGGGCATAGCAATATTGTTTTTAATAGCATATAGCATGTTAGATAGCATGTTAATGTACCAGACCAGATAATATGTTAGCATATAGTCTATTAAATCTAAATATATATAAATAAATGGATTTGACTCAATAAAAAGAGATATATATAGAGGCTTACTTCAATTTTACTTAAAAAAAAAGTAAAAAGCTAGTATAATGCTAAAAAGACCTTTATTTGAGTAAATCAAAAACTTAACTCCTAGTAACTATTAGAGTTAAATTGGTTAAATGCATACACTCTTTCTCCTTAATAGTTACAATATCAATTTTAATAACTAAATATAAAAACTATATTTAGAGCTAATAATTGGTCTATCTGCATTTTGGTTCAAAAACTGTTGATCTTTTAACAATAGGGCCAAACTGCAGTTCAGAACTAATTTTTGTTAGATCAGATAATTAAAAATTATTGTAGTATAATATATATCATTGAGTTGTTTTTTTTATTAACTTGATTAAAATAGGGTGTGGCGTCTTAGAGAAGTGGTCAAGGTGTCACCCCCAAGCGGCAGGTTGACAGTTCGAATCCCACTGTTGACACTTTGAACAATAGGCCTGTGTTCGGTAACCATGTGGCTCAGATTGGTTGGGTTGCAAAAACCTGTTACTTTGGTTCCACCATCTTGAATAGGAGCTACGGCGCAATAGTGTTATTGTTACACCATAAAATCCAGGGAACCAGAGGAATGGAAACCTGTTTGGCAAGTCCCGAATTAAAAGGTAATAGTGAAGATCTACAATGACACTACCAAAAGAAGATAGGTGGTCGGGATCGGAATGAACCTAATAAGGGCAAGCAGCTTTGTCGCAAAATCCGTATTCAAAGTGGAATGGGACACAGAAGACAATGGTAGGCAATTGGTGCGAGGTTAAAGTAGCCCTTAGGCTGATGATTTATCAAAAAGAGTTGGGGCCCCTTAATATCTGCGTTTGTGCATTGCAATGGGTAGTAATAGGAAGAGCGTGAACCAGAGGGTTTAAATAGGCAATTCCCGTAGTTGGGTTGTAGGTATGGCAGCTAGTATAGAACCTTCGGGCGAACTACTTAAATTAGGCACCAAAAGTGCACGTATGGCTAGTTGTATCCTCATTCATATAATAAATATTACGTCCTAATAACTCATAATAAAATCCCGGCCATAGTACCCGGCCTTTAAAAAATAAAAAAAAAAATTAACTTAATTAAAAGAATCAAATTGTTATCAATTATGCTTATTGGTTGAATTAATGGCTATTTAGACCAATATTTATACAATACTACAAGAATTTATTCCAATAAACCTTATTATAACTATTAGACAATTTACTTTATTATTATAGAAAACAACAACAACTACAATTTATCTTTTTCTTAAAGTCTCCCAACAAATATATAAATTAAATTTAAAACCTTACTGTTAAAAACTTTCTTAATAGAAAAAATTACAATATTCCTATTCATAATTACAAAAATTACAACCAAAGAGTACAAATATATTCTATCTTTTTATAACTACCAATAACCAACAACACTTGGATGCCCTCTATTAGGATGCACTTTATGCAAAATCAATCTCTGAACTAAGAAATGGATCCTCAATTGTACACCAATTAACAAGATCTTATACTATCAAATTTAGACAAGTTTTAACCAGTGTTGGAAAGCTTATGTTCTCATATTCTTATAAGAACATCACTTTCAATCTGAGAACATTTACAAAATTTAAGATATTTTCTATTAAATTTTTTTTGAGAACATTAAGTTTGAAAAATATGTTTTCTATGTAAATATATAAAATAATAAAAAAACATTTTATTAATATAGCAGTTTAAAATAATTAAGCTCATAATATTTAATTGTTAGTTAGTTGAAATAGAGAACAATTTATTGTTTTTTGAATCATAAAAAATTTTAGATAATAAAGTTTATTGGTTTATCCTTTTCTAGTTTGGTGCAATATAGCCCTTATTATATATATATATAATATTATAAATTTTAAAGAACTAAACTCACTATGATAATAATTTTTATAAGAAAATTACTTAAACAAATTTTTAGTTTTTAGGATTTTAAACATTAGTATTATATCTTAAAATTTTATAGTGAGAAAGTTTTGAATCTATAAATTTACTATAGTAAAAAAGAATAGTATATTATATTACTTATTTATTTAATGTTTGAGAGATGTTAATACATCAGCAAAAAAAATATGCGTAAACCTCTGCAAGTTTTTATGCGAGTGTAAACTTGCGAAAATCTTATGATTAGTTCAGAGTATTACGTAGGGGTAATAATTACGTAAGATTACGCTATAGTACATTTTGAATTATATATACGTAATCTTACATAAGTTATTGCCGTAATATTTTGAAAATCTTATGATACAATGCGAAATTTTACAAAATAGATCAAATAAAAAAATGCTCCTTTGGGGGGTTGCAGGATCACAGGAGTAATATTTTCGCATATTTTGTGATGCTTTCGCATTGTTTTGCAATATTTTGCAAATTTTCGCAAATTTTCAAAATTTTTTAAAAATAAATAAACGATATACATATTCATATAATTATGCTTTTTTACAGAGTTTTGCAATATTTCGCATGGTTTCGCAATTTAATATAAAATTTTTATTTTTTTATTTATTATTATTATATATTATATTTTATATTTATTAAATATATATTTTTAATTAATATTACATGCTTTATTATATATTACATATTATTTTTACATTATTACAAATATTTTAAACTACTTTCGCACTTCGTTGCATCTAATACTATTACTATATACAAAAAACTAGCCCTATATACTTATTTTCACTCACTCCACAGTTAGCTATTATCTTTGCTTCTTTGTTTTCTATCGTTTTTGAAAGTATTGGAGGTCGTAGTTTGCATGCGCAAGGTTTCGAAATGTTGTTGTTTTTCTCACAAAGTGCCGAAATAAAATAAATTAATAAAAATAATTTAAAAATAAACCAAAAAAACAAAAACAAAAAATAAAAACAAAAAAAATAAAGCGAAATCTTGCAAGAACTTGCAAAAACTTGCGAAAACTTGTGCCTGTTTCTCTAAAGAAGTGTTCTTGAAATTTAGAAATTGCTAGGGTGTGTTTTTGAAAGTATTGGAGGTCGTAGTTGGTATGCGCAAGGTTTCAAAAAGTTGTTGTTTTTCTCGCAAAATGCTGAAATAAAATAAATTTATAAAAAAATTTTAAAAATAAACCAAAAAAACAAAAACAAAAAACACGAAATAAAAAATAAATGAAACAAAACCTTGCAAAAACTTGCAAAAACTTTCGACCATTTCTTTAAAGAAGCATTCTTGAAGATTTAGAAATTGCTAGTATGTGTTTTTGAAAGTGTTGAAAGTCGTAGTTGGCATGTGCAATGTTTTGAAAGTTGTTTGTTTTTCTCGCAAAGTGCCAAAATAAAATAAATTAATAAAAAAATTTTAAATAAACCAAAAAAACAAAACCAAAAAACATGAAACAAAAAAATAAATGAAGTGAAACCTTGCAAGAACTTGCAAAAACTTGCAAAAACTTGCAAAAGCTGGCAAATACTTGCACCATTTCTCTAAAAAAGCATTCTTGAATTTAGAAATTGCTGGGGGTATGTTCTTGAATGTGTCGAAAGGCGTAGTTGGTATGCACAAGGTTTCAAAAAGTTGATTGTTTTTTTGTAAAATGCCGAAATAAAAATAAAATAAAAAAATTAAAAAATAATAAATAAAAAAATAAAAAAAACAAACGAAAACAAAAAAAAAATGAAAACAAAAAAAACAATGAAAACAAAAATGAAAAACAAAAGTGAAAAAAAACAAAATAGAAGATCTAATTATAAACAAAAGATCTAATCTGATCTTGTAGTACAGAATTTGAACTTCATCAAACTATTTCGAACTATTTTGAAAAATTAGTTCAATGCGCGATCCAGGTTACAGATCTATTGATCCAGCTTGTTTTCTGGTTTTAAAATATTTCGAAATGGATCGAATATTTATGTAAGAAATTTAGCATAAATTTACGATTTCTTACAGTTCATAAAAAAATTGTAAAAAATTTAGCATAAACTTTCGCAAGTTTTTACAATATATAAGAATATCGTAAACTTATGTAAAAGGTTTAGTATAAAACTATGCAAGTTTTACAGTACATAAAAAAATCGTAAATTTACATAAAATTTTTACGTAAATTTACGATTTTCTTACACATTGTAAGACTTACGTAGTATTACACTAAATTTTACGTAAGTTTACGATTTTCTTACATACCGTAAAAACTTGCGCAAGTTTACGCATATATATTTTTGCTAATGTAGCTTACAGTGGCCTACCAGAATATTGTGGACACTTTTTAAAAATTCATATAGAGCTAAATAGACAAGATATTGAGCTAAAAATAATATTATAAATTTATTAAATCTATATCTTTTAAATAAAAAAAAAATCATAAAATTTTATGCAATACTTTTTAAAATAATTAAAATTATTTAATTTTTTGCAATTTTCATAATTGCTAAAACAATAATTGTTAAAAATCAATTAAAATAATATCTATGTAGTAAAAGTTATTTTTTTATTAAGTTAACTAAATTTCAAAATTAAGTAAAAATTATTCAGCATAACAAATTACATATAACTTTAAATTTTTATAAAATCTGAAGAAATTTAAGTTAGTTATTACTTTTAAATATTAGAATTAAATTACTAAATTAAAATTATCAAATTACTAAATATAGTAATTTTATTACTATATATAGAAATTAATAAATAAATTTTTAAAAATTATAAAACTTTTAGAATATATACAATTTGGTATGCTAAGTAAATTTGTTTAAAAAAAATTGCTAGTTTACTTCATAAAAAATTAAGTTTATATATTACAATATTTAGTAATTCAAGTTATTATTAAAATATAATAAAATTTAGCAAATCGCAATAATTTAAAAAACTAAAATTTACTAAAATTTGATTATTTTAAAAACTGTAGCATTAAATTTTTTAAACTTTTTTTTTATTTAAATGATATAGATTTAAAGAATTTATAGTATTATTTTTAGCTTAATATTTTATTTATTTATCTTTATATAAATTTTTAAAAAGTGTCCACAATATTTTGGTAGGCCACTGTATTTAAAAACTTAATATATAAATTGAGCCAAAACCAATAACATACCCAACAATATATAAAAACCTCAAATATTAATTTTTTTAAAATATATGTATAAAGTTATAATCTTATTATTAAGAATAACTTAGCTTTGTTTATATAGTTTGTTAAATTAATTATATTTTTTATTAATAATTTTTAAATATATTAATTAAAAATAAAAATTAAACATGAATCTCTTTCTGACGATCACTTGTACAAATTTCTGAACAAAAAAAAAACAAAAATTTTTTTAATAAAAGATGAAGCAGCTATTAATACTGGTTTTTATAAAGATCAACTAGTTCTTTTAATTTGGGGACTCCTTTATATATTTGGCATGCAAGCCAGAAGCGCCAGTTGTGCAAGATAACTGGCAGTGAGAGCCCTTGGTACAAGAAATTCTAGTGTAAGTTTTCATTTGTCAACAAAGGTTTTTTAGCTTGGCTAGGCAGTAAACTGAAAAATTAGTTTTACTCCTTAAAGTTATTTGTTTGCAAGAACATATTTGACTATACACCCTCTACCATATTCTCACTTGAAGTTTTTTTTCTGGAATTTTGGATGGAAAGTAGAAAATCTGGCCAAAAGATCAGCATTGTTGTTCCTGTCCTAATCGGGAAGAAGGTATGCAGGTGGATAAACAGGAACGGATGCGTAATAAGACATGGCGCAGTGGAGTAGGCAGATCTGCAAAAACTAAATTTCAGATTGTTCCTTTACTTTTCTTAGCACGGCTGAATTGTGTGCCAGGTTAAGCATGTTGCCGATCATTTGTGTTACACAAACATTGAAGATCCTATTAAAAAATTTGAAAGTTTTTTAAAACTTCTAACGATGTTTTCTCAATGAATACTTAATCAAATTTGACAAACTTTTTTTTTATTTTAATTATATAGTCTTGTAGAATTAAAATCAAAAAAGTTTATTTGAATGTGGTTTAGTATTTGTTGATAAATCATCGCCAAAGTTTTAAAAACACTTAAAATATCTTCAAAAATCAGGCGAATTTTTCGTTCTTTTAGCTTTAAACAAGGATTACTTGACAACCAAAGCATCTGAATTTGATGAATTTTTTTTTATTTTAATTCTGTGGGCACATAGAATTAAAATAAAAAAATTTGATCGAATTTGAATAGTTGGTTGTCGAGAAATATTTATTAAAAGCTAAAAAAAATTTTGGCTGCAGCTTTTTGATAATAGGCGCCTAAAATTTGAATGAAGATTACTTGGCGCTTACCTAGTCAAATTCAGACAATTTTTTTATTTTACTTATATAAGCATATATAATTAAAATAAAAAAAAATTGGCTGAATTTGACTAGGTAAGCGCTAAGTAATCTTCATTCAAATTTTAGGCGCCTATTATCAAAAAGCTGCGGCCAAAATTTTTTTAGCTTTTAATGAATATTTCTCGACAACCAACTAACTATTCAAATTTGATCAAAATTTTTTATTTTAATTCTATGTGCCCAAGAATTAAAATAAAAAAATTTCATCAAATTCGGATGCTTTGGTTGTCAAGTAATCCTTGTTTAAAGCTAAAAGAACAAAAAATTCACCTGATTTTTGAAGATATTTTAAGTGTTTTTAAAACTTTGGCGATGATTTATCAACAAATACTAAACCACATTCAAATAAACTTTTTTTTATTTTAATTCTACAAAACTATATAATTAAAATAAAAAAAAGTTTGTCAAATTTGATTAAGTATTCCTTGAGAAAGCATCGTTAGAAGTTTTAAAAAACTTTCGAATTTTTTAATAGGATCTTCAATGTTTGTGTAACACAAATGATCGGCAACATGCTTAACCTGGCACACAATTCAGATGTGCCTTTTCTTATTATTACATATAATACTTTGGTGAGGCATTTTCTTGCACAGTATTATATAATTTTTATTGTTGATTAAGGCCATGACAGATATTACATACCGGTAATATCCATTTACTATGAGGGTACCCCCTCCACCCCACGTAAGACGATTCTGATTGGTCGATTTTAAAAAATTTTTGGAAAGTGGCGAAATGTGGGTTCTTTCATATAAAAGTTTTTTCTTACTAAGTTAACAATACATGTCTACTAATTGAAATTGTAGATCTCATCGAGACGCATCTAACGGTGGTTAGATCATCCAATCTGGCCCAATGGATGGCGAAATATCGTTGAAAAACGATTGGCTGACTATATAAAATCCCATGATGCAGATTACATATAAAAATCACTATAGGCGAAATGTGGCGTGCTTCCATTAAAAACTTTTTTTCTTACTAAGTTAAGGATACATGTCCACTAATTGAAAGTTGTAGAGCTCGTCTAGACGCATCTAATGGTTGTTAGATCATCCAAATTGGCCCAGTGGATGGTGAGATATCGTCGAAAAACGATTGGCCGACTATATAAAATCTCTATTTAAACAATATTTGTTTACACAAGAGATTTTATATAGTCGGCCAATCGTTTTTCGACGATATCTCGCCATCCACTGGGCCGATTTGGATGATCTAACTACCTTTGGATGCGTCTAGACGAGCTCTACAACTTTCAATTAGTACGTATGTATCGTTAACTTAGTAAGAAAAAGTTTTAAATGGAAAGTGATTTTTATGTTATCTGCATTATTGGATTTTATATAGTCGGCCAATCGTTTTTCGACGATATCTCGCCATCCACTGGGTCAAATTTGATGATCTAACCACCGTTAGATGCGTCTCGACGAGCTCTACAACTTTCAATTAGTGGACATTATCATTAACTTAGTAAGAAAAATAATTTTAGATGGAAGAATGCCACATTTCGCCACTCTCCAGTTGACAGGTGGATTATCAGTCAAATTGTTTCAGTTCAGTGTTCTTTTTGACCATGATACATTCCTTACAAAGTCCAACAGTTCCTTGAAAATTTCTTTGTAAGTTTCTATTAATAAAAATATAAAAATTTGGCATTGGCTACTAAATAAACTTTCTTAGCACTTAAAAATACATCATTTCAGTATATAATTATATTTTAAATAAGTTTAATTAGTGCTAAAAATTATAATATATTAGTAATATATTATATTATATATATAATTATATGTTATGGCTGATGCTGAAGTTGGCTGATGCTGAAGCTTTGACCTATTTTGATATAAAATTTAAAAAATTTTTTTGATGTTTTTTCGCTTTTGTCTTATAGGGTTAGGGTAGGGTTTGGGTGTAGATTTTATATTTATAGAGTATATGTGGATTTTAGCAGGGCTTATAGTTTCCAATTGAGACCCCTGAGCTTCAGCATCAGCCAACTTCAGCATCAGCCGTGACATTATATATGTGTAATGTAAGACTTTGGCTTACCCCTCTCCCCCCTATGATATTATGTAATATCTGTCATGGCCCTTATAGTTTTTCTTTTTTTGTCTTCTTTTATTTTTCTTCAAGATATGTATATAGTAGAATTTATCAAATAGTTTAAAATTCCAGGTAGAAAATAGTTAAGGGATAATGCAATTTTGTGTGACTACATTTTTGTTATATTTTATGCATTTGCATTGTAGATCCAATTTAAGAATTAAATTGTTAACAAAATTGATAGATCTTAGGATTGAGATGAGTTTTGAAGGCGTAGTAAAATCAATAATTGTGATGAAAAAAAGTTGTGCATAGGATATCGAATTGTTAAAGATGTGTGTATAGTTGATGGGGTTATATTAGAGTGGACAGGAAATTCGATGTGCATATATGTACATATTTGGTCACATTGTTACACATAAAATTTAAAAAAATTTTTTTCTGATAGCCCTATCGGTATCCTGTGATTCAATTACATCGATCACTCTGAACTCTTAAACAGCAAACCTATTCATCAATTTGATTGATGACCGATTGACATATGAACATTCTTTACTATTTCTTTATTTGTTATTATATACATATCTCTGTTATTTCCTATTTTGTTATATGTATACATATCATTTCTTATTACTTTATTGGAATATTATACTAAAGATTGGATCGAAGCCTTTTATAGATGTGATAATCGATCAGAAGATGGATCGACTGCTACCACCCGACCTCCGTTTACACTAACGCGCTTGAATAAGAAGTCTTCAGTACGTGTCTCATGGTGACACTTGAATATTTGGCCTATCTTGGATGCCTCAAGGCATTCAAATATTTTCAGGAATCTGCTGATACGTTTCAAACTTTCATCTTTACGGACGGAACTTTTAAATAAGGCAAAGGTGTGGTTGAAATTAATGTGACTAATGAAGGGATTGGTGTTGAAAGAATCGAATGATTCTAAAAATAAGTTGACGCAGGTAAAAGTTTTCTTGAATTGAGTACTGTAATTAATTTATGTATCTGAAAACATGTATTTAAAGTCCCAAATTCTGGCTTCAATAAAGACTTCAGACTTCGATCTGATCCTTTGCTTAATAATAAACCTTGACCCCATATAAGTTAGTAGGCATTTCAAAGCCGAAGGCACTTATATACACTTTTATTATTGAATTCTCAACACTGCTTGTTAGTATTACGCTGCTGGTTTGTTATTTGTTTTATTAGTTATTTTATTTATTGTTTGATTATTTTGACACTGCTGCTGATACACATATCGATACACTGATATTTGATTGTTTATTGATAATACGTTTAAGACTATATATAGATTTATTTAACTGCTGTATTGTTTGATTGTTTCTGCTGATTAACGATTGATATCGTTAGATAATTCCTTTTGTTTAATTATACACCGATTCACCCCTTTTGACCCCTTACACCCAATTCAACTCCTTTTATGCCAAAGTACCCCAACTCCTTCATAATTCTCTCTCTGGACTTCTCTGCTGTTAACTCGTAGATATCGTTCACTATTCCGATAGCTCTACCGGGGGTCTGATATCTCCCAACTGGATAGTAACAATGTTTTATGTATATCATATGCGTCTTTTAGCTCAACAACTACTGGGTCAAATTCGGGAATTTTTTTTTATTTAATTCTATAAACTTTTAGAATAAAATAAAGAAAAAAATTTGTCAAAATTGGACTGGTAGTTGTCGAGAAATTTTCGTATAAAATTTTTTAAAAAAAAGTTAAAAACATCTTAGAAAATCAAGACCGCAATTGTATTGTTTTAAAAAAAATACAATTGTGGACTTGTTTTTCTAAGATGATTAACGGTTTTTTAAAATTTTATACGAATATTTCTCAATAACTACCAGAAATTTAGTAAATTTTTCTTTATTTTCATTTACAAGTATATAGGATTAAAATAAAAAAAAATTGCATTTTATATTTTATTAGCCAAATTAATTTTGCCAAGAGTTTCGTCAATCATGCAGTTCATCAATCGTCAAAATTTCATCAATATGAAACCACAGACAAATTGGTTAAATAGAATTATGAGAATAATAAAGATATTGATGGTGAATAATGCAAACAAAGATATTAGTGAAAATTTAAATATTGTAGAGGATAAAAACAATGATTCAGAAAATTTACCTATTGCACTTCGATAAACATGCCAAAATTTTAAAAAGCAAATAAATAAAGCTTTTATTAATTGATCTTTTTGTTCTATAATTATAATAGTTTCGGTAAAAGTTTTGTCTATAGTTTCGTCAATAGTTTCGTCAATCATCAAAGTATCATCATCAGTGTTTAAAATTCAAATCCAAAATTATGTTCTCAAATGAACTAAATTTAGAGCATTTAATGTTCTCAAAAAATTTTTAATGTTCTCATTATATAGAACTTTATTTTTTCAATATGTATATATTTTTATTGTATAAACCTATCTTGGACTTTTAAGTAAAGTTATAAACAAAGGCTTTCTGATTTTAATAGTACTTAGAACATTTAAATTGGTTGAATTGATCATGTAATATGTTTATTTAACTTTTTGTAACTATAAATCTTTCCTTCAAATATGTAAAAAAAAACTAAAACTAATAATATTATGAGAACATTTTATCAGTACAAAATGTTCTCAAATAAGAGAACATTATTTTAAATATTAATGTTCTTAAAAAAAATTTAGTGTTCTCATGAGAACATGAGAACATCAAATTTTAAACACTGATCGTCATACAAAACTATTTCGTCAATTGTAAAATAGTTTCGTCTTTAATACTCGTCCTGATGATTTATTGAATGATTAGATGACAAAATCATTTAAGTGAACCGAATTAAACATTATGCTCACCCTAGTGATTTTATTGAATGATTAAATAATTACAGTTATATATTGTCCTGAAACACAATCGTTAAGGTGAACAGAATTATGATAAACTTCATACTCGTTAATCATATATTCTCGTGAAATGCAATCTTTAAAGTGAACAGAATTTAACTTCATACTCACCCTGGTAATTTATTGAACACATAAATAATTACGGATACATTTTCTTGAAAACTATCTTTAAAGCGAAAAGAATTAAACTTCACACTCACGCTGGTGATGTATTGAATAATGTAATCATCCAAACGATTAAAGCCGCAATTTCAAATACATAGTTTTGGGATGAGTTAGTTTGCTTTTTTTGTCAGCTGACAGAAGTCAACAGATAGCTAAGCAGGGATATGCCAGAAACGAACTGGTCAGTCCGAAATACAGCCATTAGCCCTAATCGGGAGCGGATAAGCCAATCTCGTATGAATCAGCACATGAAGTCGAATTTTAATTAGTTGCCTATTCAGGCACTGTCTAACGCTAATAACAATTGTTAGGATCTGACATAATAAGCAATACGGTACGGACAAATCTCCCAACCCATATAGAATCCTGCCATTTTAAAGCTTCAACTCAAAAGTCAGCCTGCTTAATGCAGTATGGGAGACCACCAGCATCACGAATTCAGCTGATGACAGCAATACCGGAACAATTATAGTTGCTATTCCTGGGAGCATATCCCGGCTCAGCTTATGCATCAGTTGCACTAATATATGCTACAATTTCTCATTTAATAAAGGTTAATATCTAGTATCATTACCCAACTGACATGTGAATGTGAAAATATTTATCGTTATGTCATTCACCGCATGGAAACACAATTGTGCATATATGAATGAACAAAAAAAATGCAAAAACCTGTTAGGTAAAAACCTGTTCCTGAAACATCACCATCGTTACTTTAGGTTATTCAGCACCACTATCTTATGAAGGGGCTATTCGACACCTGCAATTTTTTTTATTCCCCAGCCCCTTCCTTGTAGTATAGATATAGAAGATATAGATATCCCGGTTTGGTAATTGCATAGTATGCAGATTAAGGTATTTGCCTTTTTTTAATCGTTATTCATTTTGTCGCATATATATTCGCCTGTTATTCGACTAGCGAAAAAAATTTTTGAGCGCTATGCGCTTGTGCTGCGCCTGAGCTGCTTTGAAGCGCTGCTTCTCCAGCGCTTTCGCTAGCGCTTAGCGCTTAGAATACCTCCTTTACAATCGGTTGAAATTAGTGAAACCCAATATTTCCTAAAAGAGTTAAACCGGAGAATATCAATTACCAAACATGAGCGATAAAACCATCCCAAAATTTACATATAAAGCAATCAAGCGTATCACAAAGCACTAACGATTTCTTCTAAGCGCTAAAATAAAATGCACGGGCGTTAAGGTGAACAACGGCAGCTCCAGAAAAGAACCAAATTCGTACCCGGCCCTCCCTATCCCACTGAACCCTGCCATTTTGCAATCATACATGTCCACAGCCGGCCTGCGTTATGCAGGTGGGAAACCACCGGCTAATCTTAAGCATCAATCTTAAGCGGCAATAGCTTGCCTGCAAAATTCCTGGTCGACAGCCGGCCTGCGTATGCGAGTGGGCTGACCACAAAATAGCTAAATCAATTATACATCAAATGCACTGATGTATGCTGTATATCGCGCTGAAACAAGCTCAGTATGTGCTGGTGTGCTTCCAAATAAGTATTAGATCACAAGAGTGCGATCCTGTTAGTTTGTACTTGTGAAACTCGTAAAAATTTTGCATTATATAGACAATCCCTTTTATTGTTTAATTCATCTTGCTAAGTTGAATGATGAAATTTTAATACCTAAACTTTTTAAATGCATTTATCTTACTGTTGAAATCAAAAATAAAAATTTCTTGAATTTATATTAAATTTAAAAACAGTTCACCCAACACTTGACGCAATTCATGGATTTACCAACTGCTTGGAATCTCGATGATAAATCTTATTTGAGCGTCGATTCGAGTAGGCTTAGATTGAATTATGAAGGTGAGACTTAGTGATAGACAAATAAATTCATGCGCATGAACTTTTTATCTGCTTTATGCCAATACAGGCTGGCTAGCTTAAATTTTCAAAAATCTTGTTCATAATTATGCGTATTTGTTCATCGAAAGTGAGACTGTTTATATATGTTCACACGCAAATGATTTAACATTTCTGAATTAATATAATCTTCTTTAAATCATAGGTTTGGGTGAAAACAATGAAGATGTCGGTGCAATACGGGCAAATCATCCGATCCCCCCGCATTGCAAGCTGTTTTATTTTGAAGTTACCATAATAAATGAAGGAAAAAGTAAGTATGCCGAAATATATTTTTTATAAAGAAAATAATTCGTTTAAAGTTGTTTATAATTCTTTATATCTGTTCAAAAGAGAAATTGCGATAGGATTTTGTGAGAAGACGGTTAATTTAAATTGATTGCCTGGTATTTAAATATTTATTTTTTTGTACATCGAACAAATTCATTCATAATATCTTTCTCATAGGGTGGGATGATGATTCCTGGGGTTATCATGGAGATGATGGCTTTTTTGGCTTCTCGGGCACAGGCATACCTTATGGACCGCTGTTTTCTACCGGCGATATCATTGGGTGTTGTTTAAATTTTAAAAATAACACTGTGTTTTATACTAAAAATGGCATAAACCTAGGTAGTTATTGCCAAACTTTATAGTTTTTCCGTTTTATGTTATGCATATCACGGTACGGTATACAGTTTAATATTTTACAAAATAAATTTCAAGGCATTGCATTCCGAAATTTAAAAGGCACCTTATATCCTTGTGTTGGATTGGGGTCACAAGGTGGATCTATAGAAGTAAATTTCGGTAGTAGAAAATTTAAATTTGCAGGTAATGCTGAATAGTTATCAACGTATTTTTGTTTGATTTGTAATTTAATACTGTAATTCTTTGTAAAATAGCGACTGCTAGTAATGATATGGGTGATGAATTATTGAAAAATAAATTGATCGAAGCATTTAATATGTGTATTAATACGACGAATATATATACACTTGAAGATTTAGAAAATTCGTTGAAAATCAAACAAGATATTTCTGCTCTTAAATTTCGAGGAAAATTTAATTTTATCATGGGAAATTATGAAGATGCAATTATTGATCTAACAAAATTAATTGATATTGAACAAAATAGCAAATTTGCGCTAAGATACCGTGCAGAAACCTATTATCTAATGGAAAAATACAAAGAATCACTCAATGATGTGAAGAAATTACCGAAAATTGATATAAATGACGAATGGGCATCAAAACTTTCGGCAAAAATCATTGAAAAGTAAATATAACCTTATTGTACTTTATGCGTATTTGCATTCTCTAATTAATTATTTACTCATTGAATTAATAGGGAGTAAGCAATAATATTTTTTAATTTTATTTATGCGGTATAAACTAAATAAATAGACTTTGCTCAATTAATTTTCGGTATGTGCATAACGTTTATTAAAATTGATGTTTTTTGTAAATTATCCTTTAATCAACTATATATCTGTTAAATAATCAGATCGTAAGTGTAAATTTTATTCCATACTTCCTTAAAAATTTGCTTTTTATTTAAGCATTTATCCTAATCAGTTACAACCGTTAATTACTAGCTTATAACTACAAAGTCCATGTGTTGATGCAACATATGAATTAGGATATTTTTATCTTCATGGAATTAACGTTGAAAAGGATCCCTATAAAAAATTTTCAAAAAACGTATCCCGATTTTCTCCAGATTATCATTCCACTATCGCTCCGGAAAATGTTCATTTTTCGGAACATACCATACACAAACTCCTGGTTATTCCCACGGAACCATGATAAATTCCTGGTAAAAATCAATTCCGGGTAAGGTTCGGCTTCTAATCTTTTGTACTTCATTATAATTAGAAGCCGAATCTACCCGGATTTGATTTTTACCCGGAAATTATCATGGTTCTATGAGAATGACCAGGGATTTGTGAATGTTTTGTTCCGAAAAATGAGCATTTTCCGGAACGATGATGGAACGATGATCTGGAGAAAATCGGTATATGTTTTTTGAAAATTTTTTATAGGGGATGAATATAAAGCGTTCGCTCAGTTCGAAAAATCTGCTAATATGGGACATGCTGAAGGAATCAATTGTCTTGGTTATTGTTACGAATATGGAATAGGAGTTGAAAAGAATGAAAACAAGGCATTCACATATTATCAAAAATCGGCAGACGTGTATAATCCTAACGGAATGTATCAAGTTGGTTACCGTTATTATTTAGGAATTGGAGTTGACATCAATGAGCATAAAGCGTTTGCATATTATCTGAAGTCTGCTAAGGCAGGTAATCCCATGGGGATTTGGAAAACTGTCATTTGTTACTTTTATGGAATTGGCGTTGAACAAAATAAGGAGAAAGTTGCTGAGTGGGCTATAAAGTAAGTTAATTTTATATTTTGTTATCATATAATGTTTGTAGTTTATTTAAAATAAGATTTCTTACGCAATTTTAATTATCAGGGAGTAAGCATAAAGTGCATTTATTGATCTATTTCAGCAATTTAAGCTTATAAATACGTATTTTATTGTTTGTGTTATTTTAGCCCGTAAGTATAAAGATCATTTAATAAATTTACTAGATAAAAACAGCAAAATAAGTTCACAAAACAAGAACATAAGTACTGTACTTATTTACCATTACATACAATTCATTTCGTTCAGAATGTGAGTATAAAGAATTTTTAATAATTTTACTACATAAAACTGCAAAACAAGTTCACAAAACCAGAAAATAAAAAATATCTATTTACCATTACGTACAATTCATTTCATTCGCTTTAATTTAGTCTGTGCGTATAAAGAACATTTAATAATTTTACGAAATAAACCTGTAAACAAGTTCACAAAACAAGAAAATAAATACTTATTTACCATTACGTACGATTCATTTCATTCGCATTAATCATTTCATTCAGTGTGTGAGTATAAAGAACATTTAATAATTTTACTACATAAACAAAACAAGAAATAAATACTTATTTACCATTACGTACAATTCATTTCATTCGCATTAATCATTCATTCAGCTTGTGAGTATAAAGAACATTTAATAATTTTACTACATAAAAACTGCAAAACAAGGCCACAAAACAAGAAAATAAATACTTATTTGCCATTACGTACAATTCATTTCATTCGCATTAATCATTCATTCAGAGGGTGAGTGTAAAGAACATTTAATAATTTGGTGAAATAAAAACTGCAAACCAAGTTCACAAAACAAGAAAATAAATACTTACCATTACGTACAATTCATTTCATTCAGAAAGTGAGTATAAAAAATATTTAATAATTTTACTACATAAAAACAGCAAAGCTAGTTCACAAACAAGAAAATAATACTTATTTACCATTATGTACAACTCATTTCATTCGCATTAATCATTTCATTTAGCGAGTGAGTATAAAGAACATTTAATAATTTTACTACAAACTGCAAAACAAGTTCACAAACAAGAAAATAAATACTTATTTACCATTACGTACAATTAATTTCAATCATTTCATGCAGAAAGTGAGTATAAAGAACATTTAATAATTTTACTACATAAAAATTGCAAAACAAGTTCACAAAACAAGAAAATAAATACTTATTTACCATTACGTACAATTCATTCGCATTAATCATTTCATTTAGCATGTGAGTATAACGAGCATTTAATAATCTACTACATAAAAACTGCAAAACAAGTTCACAAAACAAGTAAAAAATACTTATTTACCATTCATTTTATTCGCATTAATTTAGTCTGTGAGTATAATAATTTTACTACATTAAAACTGCAAAACAAGTTCACAAAACAAGAAAATAAATAACTTATTCACCATTACGTACAATTCATTTCATTCGAATTTAGTCGGTAAATATAAAAATAATTTACATTTGATATAAAGTTTAAACTCGCAGATGCGAAATATAAATCATTGTATATTATATAGAGACTCTAAATATGGAAAATGTGCATATTGTAATGAAGATAACACGTATACCGCATGGTGTCAATCATGCGACCCTGACATAACAACAAAGTGGACAATTAGAAATAAGGATATTGATGATTGCCTGAAAAAGTTCCAACTTAGAGCCACAGAATATGAAGCTGTAATAGAATGGATTCCATTTGATAGGTTATTAGACGTTAAAAAAATCGGTAAAGGAGGATTTGGCTCCGTATATTCAGCAACCTGGTTGGACGGCATACGAAAAGTTGAAAAAGTTAAGGACGGTGATACTGATATTTACAAAAGAGTACGTGAACCATCCAGCATCGTTGCACTCAAGACGTTGAACAGTTCTAAGGAAAACACTAATGATTTTTTAAAAGAAGTAAGCTAATTTATTGCTTTAAAAATTTTTTAGTTGATTGAACTAATTCATTGATTTAAATTTAAGTTCAAAAGTTTTATGGAATGTAAATTGAACTATACTAAGCTCGCAATATATGGAATAACTCAAAATACAGAAACAGATGAATACTTGATGGTATTTCAGTATGCTAATAATGCGAGTCTCCATAAATATTTAAGAAAAAATTTTTGTACACTTACATGGCAGGCTAAATTGAAAATACTTAGAGATATTTCATTAGAGTTATATATGATTCACGAAAGTGCTGGATACATTCATGCTGATTTTCATAGTGGCAACATTTTGCAAGACCAACAACCATATATTGCAGATTTAGGATTGTCTAGAAAAACAAATGAAAAAGTTTTAGGAGATATTTATGGAGTTATGCCATATGTTGCACCAGAAGTTTTATCAGGTGAGCAGCAGTTTACACGAGCAGCAGATATTTATGGGTTTGGAGCTATTATGTCAGAAATGACAACTGGACAAAGACCTTTTGATGGATATGAATTTAGTGAGACTAAACTTGCAGTAGAGATTTGCAGAGGATTGCGACCAGTGTTTGCACCTGAAACTCCTAAATGCTATATTGAATTGGCTAAAAAATGCATGAATTCTGATTCACAAAAACGGCCTAGTGCTATGGATGTTTATAAAACAATGAATAAATGGATTGATATAATAGCTAGTTTAGACAATAATGAAATTAAAACACACTTCTTAGATGCAGATAAAGTTATTAAATCATTGCCAATATCAAAGCATCCTGATGAAATATATACTAGCAAAATTATTAGTACAAAATTAATTTCAAATGCAATTAAAGGTATTTATTTTCAACTAATATATTAAAATTGTTATTTTTTTTAGTTAGATTATAATATTTACTTTTTTAAATTTGTTTCAAGGCGATTCCACACGAATTAATTTTGATATTACTGAAACTTAAGATCCGTATGTATACAAATAATAAATCTATTTAATTCATTTTATTTATTTTATAAATTATATAATATTAAAGTAATAATTTAATTGTATCTTTAAAACTAAAAATAGGCTAAAGTGTATGGTATTAAAGTGATTAGATATACTTTTTGATCAATCTTGTAAATTATTATATACATTTACTATTACTACAATCACTTGAACAATTATATGATTGCATGATTTTACAATAATTTTTTATATACTATTTCCTTTTTTATATATTACTATCATGTGGTACATTACATTAATCTGAATTATTATATGTAAATTGTTTATTGAATAGGTATAAATATTCAAATAAAATTTTTATAAATAAAAAAAGAATACAATTTCTAATAGTAGTTTGTATAGTTTTCACATTTGTAATTTTTTTATTTGCATTAATGTATATTTTTGACCTTATATTGTAAACTGTACGTTTATAATTCTATTCATATTGATATATAATATTTTTATCTAGAGCATAAAAATAAGTTATACATAAATCTTAGTATTTCAAAACTGCAATTTAAGTTGGTGTCTATATATATATAATCATTATGTTTTTGATATATAGTTATCCTCTCATATAATCACCTTCTATATAGTCACAAGCTCTATATAATCACACCAAAATATGATACATTTTTTATACTAAAAACACCTCTATACAGTTACAATTATATTATAATCACTATCATATTTTTTTAGAACTTGTTGGCTGATTTAATACATAAAAAGCTTTTAAAATTTATTTTAAAAATTTTTTTTATACAATTACAGATCATTGCTATATATAAAAGTCAAAATAATACTAAGTAAACCAATTTTTATGCAATAATAAAAGTTATTTAGGAGAACAAAATACACCTATTATAAAATGGTTATATAAATTGGATAACTTTTTATTAGTATTATTATTCATTTTATATATCTATAGATATAGCTAAAAAATATGATATTTTTTTATAAAACTATAAAATAAAAAAATGTATTAATAAATGTCAACCAACCTGTTTTATTAACACTTTATTTTCTGTTGGCTCCCTGAATTATTGGGAAGTGCTCTTTCGGAACACTAATTGGTGGTTGCTAACTATACCATATATAGAATTATATATAAAGGTTCAAAAATAAGAATAATTATAGATAAGAACCAAAAATAAATATTTTTATATATAGTGGCTCAAAATTATTATGAATAAATACTTGTATAATCTTAGAGCTATGCTAGAATATTTCATTACAAAACTTTTTATAGCATTACTTAGAAAAAATATAACTAGATTGTTTCTAGATTATGTATAGCTTCAAAAACTGATTACTAGTAAAGTTATAATGAATATTAGAACTTTGATTTTTTATTTTGATTTTTTGTTTGATTTTTATTTGGTCTGTTTTAATTTATTTTATTTTTATTTTGATTATTACTTGTTATATTTTATTATTTATATTATATAGTTATATATAAAGATCTTTTTAATTAATATATTTGTAAACTATAAATTTGTTACAAGATTTGTAAATAGTATCTTTAGTTTTTTGTATAAAAAAATTAATTTATCTTAAAGCAATTTTAGTAATATTGTTTAATTATTTTAATCTAACTACTATATTTTTTGATCAATATTATATAAGTCATATGGCTTAATTACTTAGTATAGCTCAAAAATTGGATAGGCCTTTATTTGTAATAATTTTGATTCTGGGTCACTATATATAAGAATTTTTATTTTGAGCTCTTATTAGCAATTATTTTTATTTTTGAGCCTTTATGTATAAATTTCTTAAATATATTTGCACAAAAAGAGAATTGCACTTAAAGAACTATAATGTAGCTAGATTTCTCTATATGCACAATTATAGTATTATAGAAAAAATAAAAGCATATATTTGTAGAAAGTATGTATATACAAAGAGCAAATTATATAGTTTTTATAGGTTGGAACTATATTATACTTTCATTTTGAAAGAATTATATAATACATATATTTATAGAAAGTGCATTTAGCACTAAGTCACAAGCTTGGGCCTAAACTATAATAAACATTTAAGAAGAGAATGTATTTATAGAGGGTGTACTTAAGGATGTCTTACTGTATATTATTTTATAGTATAATTATATCGAGGTAATTCTATTCAATCATCCTTTCAAATAATCACCCAAAAAAGTGTCAGATAAATTTATTGAATATATAGAAGGATAACTTAATTAATCAAATAACCTTAAATTATTATCATATTTAGTATTTAATTCACAATGGTTTACTACATATACTTCTATTTTATTCTAAATCATAGTACTACCGTATTTTAAGATTTAGATTATTTGATTTTAATGCAAAACCAATGCTATTCGAATGAATACTCAAATAAGTCAGCGTGGAGTTTTTGCAAAGTGCATCTTCTAAGGCTTTTCCCCCTTCTGGTCCAAGATTATTGGCCCATAAACTCAAGAAAGCCAATGTAAAGTTCTTGCAAAGTGCATCTGCTAATGCTTTTACTCCTTTATATCCTATCCAATTACTATTGATATTCAAAGAAGTCAGCGTGGAGTTCCATCTGCTAATGCTATTCCTCCTTCTGATCCAAGATTGTTCGAATTAAGATCCAAAGAAGTTAACGTGGAATTCTTGTAAAGTGCATTTGCTAATTCTTTTCCTCCTTTTGGTCCAAGATTATTATATCCAATATCCAAAGAAGTCAGCGAAGTGTTCTTGCAAAGTGCATTTGCTAATACTTTTCCTCCTTCTGATCCAATATCATTACAATAAAGATTCAAAGAAGTCAGCGTGGAGCTCTTGCAAAGTGCATCTGCTAATGATTTTACTCCTTCTAATTCAAGATTATTATTTTGAAGATCCAACGAAGTCAGCGTGGAGTTCTTGCAAAGTGCATCTGCTAATGCTTTTCCTCCTTCTTTACCAAGATTATTCCAACCAAAATTTAAAGAAATCAGAGTGAAATTCTTGTAAAGTGCATTTGCTAATTCTTTTCCTTCTTTTGATCCAAGAGTATTATGATAAAGGTTCAAAGAAGTCAGCGTGGAGTTCTTGCGAAGTGCATAAGCTATTGCTTTTCCCCCTTCAGATCCAAGATTATTGCTAGCAAGACTTAAATTTTTCAGCGTGAAGTTCTTGCAAAGTGCATATGCTAATGCTTTTCCTCCTTCTGGTCCAAGATTATTATAACTAAGACTTAAATTTTTCAGCGTGGAGTTCTTGCGAAGTGCATATGCTAATGTTTTTCCTCCTTCTGGTCCAAGATTATTATAAATAAGATTCAAATCTTTCAACGTGAAGTTCTTACAAAGTGCATCTGCTAATATTTTTACTCCAGTTTGTTCGACGTTGATTGATCCAAGTTCAATGTTGCTAAGATTTAAAGAAATCAGTTTGATGTTCTTGCAAAGCAACTTTGATAAATTGTTTAAATTTTCTGATCCACATCTATAATTAGATAAATCCCAGTTTGAAGCACTTTTTTGAATTTCAGCACTATGCGGACAGATTTTGAGAATTTCTTCATAAAATTCCAATGCTTTGAGATAGTTGCCTTGCCTAAGATATCCAAGTGCTTCATTTTCTTTAAATTTTAATGGAATTTCATGTAAATTGGTGAAAGTATCAAATTTACATATTGTAATAAAGTCATTTGGAAATTTCCAAGCTGATTCGGTTTCTAGCAAGCGTATTTCAACTTGCTGACGAATTTCAAATAAACCAATTTCATCAGCTGCAATAAAAATGTCGAGAAAGCTAACATCATTATTATTTGAAAATGTTCCTGTATAAATATGACTATTCATTTTATGGAAAATAAATCAACATTTCAATTTAACGTCATATATTAATATATGGAATATATTAGTTTACATACGATTGAAATAAGATATAACCTAAAAGCATAAACTTACTTTAAAAGAATTCCAAACACGGAGAAATATTAGGTTTATTGAAAATGATAAATCCATCTTCTCTCCTTGCCCATTGTGATGATAACGCAGTTTTAAAGTAATCTGACCTTGCAGATAATATAATAGAATGTGCTTTAAATTCTTTAATATTTGGGTTTTCACCAACTTTAATTTTTATATCGAAATTTTTATGGTTTTTAAGCAAACTTGAAAAATTTTGAATAGGTTCATTATTCATGTTTGTGAACAAATAATAAAATGTGAATATAAAAAGATGAATACAAAAGGTTGAATACAAAAAGTTCAAAAGAAAAGTTAATTTTTTTTTAATGTTAGTCACGTAAGACAAATGGCATTATTTATAGCGTACATACGTACCAAACTTGTTTGTTACACTAAACCATAATCCATTGTATCATAGCGATAGATATCAGATACGCCCTTATTTCTAAAACAAGTGTCTGGATTTATGACGTAAATAGAAATTAGGTTCTTTTGGTTTTGTTTTTTTTTTTTTTTTTTTAAATGTTATTAAAGGTAGATTCTTTTGTTATGTTTATACACTGTAATTACTTAAACCAATTTCTTGTCAAGAAATTAGGAAACGGTTTGCTGATATGAAAAATTGCTTACACATATTGATAAAGTATTGGAAATTGATCAGAATAATGAGCTTGAACTAGATGACCGCGGATTTGCTTCCTAAACAATAAATCTTCATAAAAATTACAGAACTAAAATAATTATTGAAAATTGATTCGAATAATTTAATCGTAATTAAATTTATTGAATAGCATATATAGTTATGAAGTATTTCTTATAAATTTTAGAAAGTGGTGCCGTACTTTGAATCAAAAATTGACTAAGTTATTAACATTAAGTGTTCTAAGTAAAAAAGTTCAGCATCTCCAAAAACATTCTGCTAACTAAAATTTGATCTTTATACCTATTCACAATCATAGCCAATAAAAATATCTTAACCCTAAGTTTTCATAATAAAAAAAAAAAAAAAACAACCATTTTTATAAAAGTTGTTTAGAGAAAATTAGGCACATGTCCTTGTAGATTAATTTCTGCCTTATAGTTATCAGCTGAGATAATAGTCAATTTTAAATTTTTATTTTCTATTAGAAAATTTACTAAAAGCTTTAAAATTCCGTTAATTAAAATCTGAAACGCAAATGTGGATAGAGTTAAAGTTGAAAATGTTTTGCGAGGCATCCTTGTTCACAGTTAACATTTTCAGAAACTCTAAAGGTTGAATGATATGAAGAATTTGGTACGTACGTATGTACGTACTTACATATTAATATATACTGCACACGATACGGTTAAGTGGGACTCAATAGCTATTCACTATATACGAATCATTTTAACCGATTGAAAATGTTTCTTAATGTAATACAGTAATATAAAGTACTAATTTTCTCCAGCTCACCAAGAAAAAATTCAGACATGAGAGTGGCTATGGCTGTTAAAGAAATTTGTTATTCCCGGTCATCGATCGATATTAAAATTACGGCATATAAATAAAATCTTCTTTTGCCATTTTCTTTGTTTTTAAAATCAATATTTCTTTGTTTTGAAATATCATTAATGTATTTAAAAACTGTAGAATTTCAAGCATTTTCATTAAGTCAAATAAAACCTTAGAACTATGTGAATTCTAAATAAATCTAAAATTACTACATATGATTTTTTTGAATCCTGAAATCAAACAATTTATAAGGTTAAGAAATTGGGTTTATCAAAAATTTATCCAACGATAAAAATTACAACTTCTTTATCAACTTTTTCTTTTTTTGATTGGAAGATTTTAATAGAAAGTGAAACTTCAAATAATAACTGAATAGATCAATATCAAAAAGAATAAAATTAGTAATGAAATTATTTAACCCGTAAATAATTGATCAATACTTGCAAATATGATCCATTATTGTAGTCAAATATATATATTTTTATTATATTTTGAATTTATAAATGTTAATGTATAGAATTAATACTGCATATTTATTTAAGTTCTGAAGTATTGCATTAAGTTTTCTTTTTTCGTATTCTAAGTTGTTTTTCTTTTTTTTCTTTTCTTTTTGTTAATAAAAAATCATAATATTTACGTTTTACTTTATAATATACTAAAAATTTCGCTGAAAAAAGTACATCTTACGAATGTACGAATGGACTTCAAAGGTAAATAACTGACAAGCCACAGTCACTTACTTGTCCAAACTTTTTTTTAATCGTTAGGAAGTCTAATAGACTATTGATAATAATAATAATTACATTTTACCAATGATAATAAGTTCAATTCTAGTTTCTTCTTTTGTTTTTTTTTTTTTATTCATCATGCTTGAATCGATTATTTTTTATTTTTATTTTTTACATTTGAATTGACCTTTTTTTTTATTATACTTGGGTCGATCTTTTATAGCAATGTGTTACTTTTTATCGTGTGATCTTTGATCGAATATAGAGATATTCAATAAAGGATAATAAACGAAGTTTAACAGATAGGAATCACTATAACAAGTTTTAAATATCTACTGTATAATTAAAAAATTAAGACTTTTTGTGCGACTCAACGTTTAAATAGTGGTAGCTAATACACTCAAAATTCAGCGTGTCAGTGCGATAGAAAATCTACACATTCTTAAACAGGATAGATAGGAACGCAAGTTTGCTATAGTAAAATAATTTTTGCAACAAATTAAGCAATAGAACAAAAAAGAAAAAAGAAAAGAAAAATTCATTTATTTAAGAAAATGTGGAATTGTCTTTAATGGTAAAACAAAAATTCCTAATTAAGTTACTAAAATATACAATTAAAATATACATTAATATTTGAAAATATTCATTTGAATGTGCAAATTTAGCCTGAATTAAGCAAGTAATTTTTTATTTTGTTTAGCTTTTTGATATGCCAATTTTTTACTTTCAATATATGAAAAATAAATCAGGTCATTTTTACATACAGTCAAACCTCTCTAAATGCACATCGCTGGGACCTGCTCTAGAGCGTGCATTTAGGAGGGTTGCAATTAGAGAATACTAATATGACTAGAGATGGGTTTTATGCATGCGCATGATTCCTCAATCATGAGCATGAATGCGCATTAATGTGCATGTTTCTGAATCATGCGCATTTTATCCCATCAAAATTTTATATAGAAAAATTAAATATAAAATAAGTATAATTAACATTCTAATCTATCTACATACTTCAATTCTGGGTCTGTTCGCTTTAACATTTTTGATTGGTCGTATCTGAAAAATGTGATCTAAATGTAGGAAAACTAACAGAAATACGTAAGATGATTATGACTATCATCAGGTCGAGTAATTATTATAACATTCGAGTAATTATTATATCATTTTTTAATGCCCTTATTAACGCCCTTAAACAACACAAAATCGTGAACGTGAATTTTCCAATTTACTTTTGTTGATTGATTACCTAATATTTACAAACTATTTTGGGCTAAAAAGTTCACGAATTTGAAAATGTTTTGTATAATGGTCTCAAGTTCAAGAATAAGTGCAAGTGCAAGAACAAGTGCAAGAACACGACAAATGCTCCGCTTTAGATAAAACATATGATTAATAAAAAAAATAGTGAATATATTAGTGAATATCAAAAAAAGTTACATTCAACCAAATATTTTGATGATTGATGTCTAGAATTTTTGGTCGGAATTTTTGCCGCCCAGATTATCTGATAATCAACTAATTTTCTCAGTGACTCGTAGTTTTATGTCGATCTACCAACCAATAAAATTACGGTTATGTTCAAAAGGGATCAATGATCAATGTGATAAAACTTATATAGCAATATAAGGTTTTCTCTTTGCAGCATTTATTTTAAAAATTGGCATTCACCAATAAAACTAAGCTGCATACTATCTGTTATTGGAATAATGAGCTTTGTAACAAACTTTTCATAGTTAGCTTATACTAATTCAAACTAACCCACTATATATTGCAATTACTGGTATAGCGAACAAATTTTGTAATAGAATTTTTTATACAAACTCATGATAAAAATCACAATAATTCTAATAAAAACTGGCTCAACCATACTGAAATAGAGTGTGAATTCTGTGGCAGAATTTTATAATAACATAATTTTAATGCAAACTAACTCAATCTTAACCGTATACAGTAGTTAATAGAATAGTATGTTCAGTAACAGAATTTTTTTGTGACGATTCAATGCAAACTAACTTAGCATATTTATGAATATTATAATATGAATTTACAGATTTTAACTAAGATTCTACAAAGCTCCCGTGACAGAGCCACGGGTCAGGTGTCAAATTATATAAAATACGCAACGATAAAGTTTACAATTAGCTAATTTGTAAAAATTTATATATATAGACAAAATCTGATTTTAGTTTCAATATGTTGTATCTTTATTTATATATAGAAAATTTCTTAATTTACACTATGTGTACGTACACATAGTTACACAATATAGATCAGATAAATATTTATTTCTTTATTTTGTGCGCCCTTATCACGGGGTATAAGTGATCATCGATAATCACTGTTTTTTTTTGTCTAACGTTTTTCATATTGTAGTTTGTTCCAGATAGTTTGTCGCATCTTGTGGTGTCGTCGCTGTTGTGTCGTCGCTTTGGTGTCGTCGCTTGTCTTGGTGTCGTCGCTGTGGATCCGTCATTTAGGTGTAGTTGTTGTGATTTTTGCCATTTGCTTTGCTGTTTTCGTTTTGCTGTTTTTGCTTTGTTGCCTTGCCGTTTACTTTATGTTGCTTTGCTTTGCCACTTGTTTTGTGTAGATTTTTTTGCAGCTTCATGCCATAATTTCGCCAGTTGCACCATACTTACAGTATCGTTGCCTTGTGTTGGTATGATTTGTGCTTCGTTTGTTGCCTGGCATGATTTCGTTGACGTATAGGGCTTATGGTGTCGTCGCTTAAACATTAGTATACGTTTGATATAGTATAATTTTGCTGTGCTGCGTTGGTGTCATTTTACCGTTGGTCTGTGTGGTTACAATGCGTATTTACTGGGTGGCATTGATTATTTAGTGTTAGGTTGGTATTTAGAATTAGGATAGTTGAAGTTGAGTTAGATTTAGGGTTAGAGTGGTTGTTTTAGTTAGCAGTTAGGATAGGGTGTGCTATTTTAGTTAGAGGTTAGGGTTAGTGTGGGTTATTTTAGTTAGCGGTTAGGGTTAGGGTAGTTTTTTAGGTTGAATTAGTTTAGATTGGAGCAGTTTTAGCCTTCTTGGATTTCCAGGTGTATTATTTCATTTCTTCGTTGTTTTTGTTTTCCGGTTAGTGGCTATTACTAATTCTTTTTTGTTTGATTTTTTAAGAGCGTTTATGGCGTATGGTTTTTTTCGTTCCAGTTAGTGGATATATTTAGGAAGTATAACGGGTTTGGGCTTTCTTAATTATTCTGGGTGTATTGTTTATTTCTTTGTTGTTTTTGTTTTCCGACTTGTGAACCGTTTACTAATATGCTTCTTTTTTTTTTCTTTGTTTGTAATAGCGTTTTTTTTGTGAAGTATGACTTCTATTTTGGCATGTGGATTGATATCTTTCGAATTTCTCAATTTGTATCCGTCTTTCACTTCGTCGCATTATTGGTGTGATGTTGTTCGTGGCGTCTTGTTGTAGTTAGGTTTAGAATATTGAGCATAAGAGTGTTCATTGCGTAATGATGTTTCAATAGTTTTTGTTGTGTAATGATGTTGCAATAGCATTCATTGTGTAATATTGTTTAAATAGTGTTTGTTGCGTAATGACGTTTCAATAGTGTTCATTGCGTAATGATGCTTTAATAGTGTTCATTGCATAACAACGATTTAATAGTGTTGCTGTATAACAATGTTTAATAGTGTTCGTTGCATAATGACGATTCAATAATGTTCGTTGCATAATGACTATTTAACAGTTGAAAAATTTTTTAAATAATTTGTTAAAAATTCTTAAATAAAATTGTTACAATATAATCGATTATTAATATTTAATTACGTGATAAAGGGTGCAGAAAAATAAAACCCAATAATATAATTTTTATTATATAATTTAATTAGAAAATATATGGGGGCTTTGCAGTAGAAAGGGCGGATGTGACCCCAAAATGGAAAAATGAGTTTTTATTAAATTCTGGTAAATTTCAATGTGATTAACATTTTTCAATTATAAATGAAAGTCAATTTGCATAATAAAAAATCAAGATACGTAATGTAAAAAGAAAGTTGCGCGAGGTCGAAGCCAAGCACATCACGAGATTACCCGTTAGTCACATGCTATATTTAACCAATCAAAATCGTGAATTTGGATTAACCCGGATCAGTCCGAAAATCAAAACAAAGTAATTAAATTCCGCCCTTTCTACTGCAAAGGCCCCATATGGTCACGTGATGTGTGTATGTACACATAGTGTACAAATAGAAATCGTCTTATATATATTATCAATAATAAAGATAAAAACTAAAAAAAATTTTATTATGCGATATCATGTGCATTTTATATATCATGCGCATTAATGCGCATTCATGCGCATTTTATTATGTGCATTTTTCCCATCTCTAAATATGACTATTATCACGTGATAAATATAGCTTTAGTGCCTAGAATAATAATTTTGATTGGCTAATAATCACGTGGATGCATTTATGGAGGGAGTTGTTATAAGTGGGCCAAACAATAAGCGTGCACTTACAAAATAAAGAACATGCATTTATTTATAAGCCCCATTGTAGGGCTAGCCTTCTATTGTGCATTTAGAGGTGTTGCATTTAAGGGGTTGCATTTAGAGAGGTTTGACTGTATTGTATTAAATATAGTATTATTTTTTTATTATTAATTGTCATAGATAATCATGAAATTGGATGATGGTGAAATTTGAATCTATTTTATGTGTGATTTTTAAAATTTTTAGGGCCTTTTTTGTAACTTTTTTTTATGGTTGAATTAGGATTTAGGGTTAAGGTAATTAATAAAAGAGTATAGGTAGATTTTGGTAGGGTTTATATTTTCAAATTGAGACCCCAAATTTCACCATCATCTGATTTCACAATCATCCGTGACATTGAATTTATTTTTGAATGATATTTCTTTATATTCATATAATTAGTCAAATTATTGGTTTAGGCCATAGATAAAAATTTAGATATATATCTAAAAATTGGCTGAGTTCTTTTTCTTAGTATTAAATTAAAATATAGAGCTTTTTCTTTTATAAAAGGTTTTTAATAAATTCAATAAAGATAAGAGCAAGATCTTACTATTAATATTAAAATAAATAATTAGTCCAATTACTTTTACATTTATTTTGTTATTTACAACTTAATTTACAAGTATTACTGTATACATTTTAATTTATTATAAATTATAGTACTAGTGATCCTTATTAATATCAACTTCATCAATATCAACTTGAATGTAAAAAACTGAGTCCAGCAATATAAAAATAACAGGACCCGGACATCTCTCATATAGGTCATAACTGATCTGCACAAATTTTAAGGTTTTTGCTACCTCTAAAATCAAGTAAATTTGCTAAAAATTCAATTATTACATAAAGTTTTTATAGTAATTTGCTAAAAACTAAATTATTACATTTAGATAGTGCTCTTATAAAAATACATTTTACTGGCATATTTACTTGAAAATTTAAGAAGAGATACTTAATTTTGGATTTTTTGATCAAAAAATCAAAAATTAAGCATCTTTTCTTAAAATTTCAAGAAATATAATGTATTTTTATGTACTAAATAAGTTTTATTCGAGCAAAATATTATAATCATTTAATAAAATTTTGGGTATAATATTATTTTATTAATAAAATTAAGGAATTGCTATTCGATTTTGTCACTTAAATATTTTAACTTTTAAAACCTTTTATTAATATTATCTCTATAAGTTCTTGATCAAATTTAATAAAATTTTTTTTTATTTGAATTCTATGGATTCGTACAATTAAAATAAAAAAATTTTCATCAAATTTGGTCAAGAACTCGTAAAGATATCTTTGATGAAAGTTCCTGTAAACAATTTCAACGCAGCTTCTTTGCAATATGTTTTTTTGCTTTTTCAAAATAACCCACTGTTCGGCGATGATTTACAAGAAATTTTACTATGCTAACTAAAAAAAAATTTATAACAAGACTTATAGCGCATATCATGGACTAATAGAATCTCAAATTTCATGAAAAAATATTGAAAACTCATAAAGATATTAACGTTTTTGTAAATTTGAACGCATACGTTTTCGCAAGTTTTCCCCTAAATTCAAATGCTTCTGGAGGCACTTTCTCAAAATGAAACATACAAAATACGATTAAATAAGTTGATAGAATAGATATTCAAGAGTTTTCAGTTAAAATTTTATCAAAAACGGATTAATATTGATGAAGTTTTAATGATTTTTTCAATTTGCTTCCAGATTCGGGATTTTCTAAAATTTTCAATTTTGATCAAAACAGAAAAATCACCATCACAGGCTAGATTTTCACAAGTTCAAATGAAACAAGTTACTGCGCACTAATAAAATCAATAGAGAATAGATTAAAATTTTGCTTTCTAAAATTTCAAGTTATTTGGTTAAATATTCATTCTATAATAGCTTTTTTCATTTGGCGCAGCTTCTTTTAAAGAAGCTGCGCCAAATGAAAAAAAGCTATTATAGAATGAATATTTAACCAAATAACTTGAAATTTTAGAAAGCAAAATTTTAATCTATTCTCTATTGATTTTATTAGTGCGCAGTAACTTGTTTCATTTGAACTTGTGAAAATCTAGCCTGTGATGGTGATTTTTCTGTTTTGATCAAAATTGAAAATTTTAGAAAATCCCGAATCTGGAAGCAAATTGAAAAAATCATTAAAACTTCATCAATATTAATCCGTTTTTGATAAAATTTTAACTGAAAACTCTTGAATATCTATTCTATCAACTTATTTAATCGTATTTTGTATGTTTCATTTTGAGAAAGTGCCTCCAGAAGCATTTGAATTTAGGGGAAAACTTGCGAAAACGTATGCGTTCAAATTTACAAAAACGTTAATATCTTTATGAGTTTTCAATATTTTTTCATGAAATTTGAGATTCTATTAGTCCATGATATGCGCTATAAGTCTTGTTATAAATTTTTTTTTAGTTAGCATAGTAAAATTTCTTGTAAATCATCGCCGAACAGTGGGTTATTTTGAAAAAGCAAAAAAACATATTGCAAAGCTGCGTTGAAATTGTTTACAGGAACTTTCATCAAAGATATCTTTACGAGTTCTTGACCAAATTTGATGAAAATTTTTTTATTTTAATTGTACGAATCCATAGAATTCAAATAAAAAAATTTTTATTAAATTTGATCAAGAACTTATAGAGATAATATTAACTACAATTATTATGTGAATTACTAACTAATTCACATCTCTATGCAATTGCATTACATATTTATTTGTTTATTGATATACAATCACGATCAATGATCATAATACATATGCGGGGTAAGTACCAAGTTGCTATTGATACTAAAACCCGATTACATGCTACAACTACTTTTATTTATTTTTAATTATAATTGATTATCACTTTACTCTATATAGCCATTAACAACTTGTTATATCTGGATCGATCATTATAGCGCAACTTAACTTGTTACAATAATTTTTGCAAAAATGTGGGTAAATTGCTAAAAATAAAATATAACATGCATAAAATCTTTGTAATTCGCCAAAATATTCAATTATGACCCTTTTTAAACTTAACTTCAATTTGCTAAAATTTAAATTTGGACCTTAGATCAAATTTGAATCAATTTGCTAAAAAAAAATATAACATATATCAGAGATGTCCGGGTCCTAAAATAACCTCTTTATTATCAACCCACATATATTGATATAATTGTCTAATCCAAAAAGGTTAATATTAATGAGGATCATATGTATCTATATGTACTATTTTAAAATTTGGACTATTTGATTTTAATTCAAAACTAATGATTTGATTTAATACTCAAATAAGTCAGCATGGTTTCTTGCAAAGCAAAATTACTAATGCTTTTTCTCCATCTAACCCAAGTTTATTATTTCTAAAATTCAAAGAAGTAAATGTGAAGTTCTTGCAAAGCATACCTGCTAATGCTTTTTTGCTATGGGCCAGTGCCGAAAGATTTGTATCTCAAAAAATTTCATAATTTTGACATAAGAAAAAATTTTTTATTAAAAATTTTTTAGTATCAAATAAAATAGGTTTTAATCTAACTTATTATATTATTTTTATTGTTTTAACATTGTTTTATTTTAATAATTAAGCATGTACAATTCACTGCATTTGAAAAAAAACAATTTTTTTTTTAAAAAAAAGAATTTTAAATAATTTTGCAACCAATATGCAGTTCTATAAGCTTGTACTATGCAAGTGCATTAATGTGCATATTGTAAAGATATAGTTAAAATTTGAGCAAAATTGAATCACTGGTTGTGAAGAAATTAAGCTTTAAAGTGAGGTAATTTATTTTTTTTACTATATATTACTATAGTAAATTATATAGTAAAAAAAGTTACTATTAATAAATTTTTTTATTTGATCAATAAATAATCAAAATAATTTTATTTTTATCAATCCGGTAACCTAATAAGTATATTAAATTAAAAAAAATTAAAAATTAATTTGTACAAAAAATATTTTAATCAGAGCTATTTGAGGTACAAATTTTTTTGCACTAGCCCATATTAAAATTTAAAAAAAGACAGCATAGAATTCTTATCTACTAGTGCTATTTCTCCAAATAAACCAAAATTATTATTATAAAGATCCAAAAAGTTAGCATGGAGTTCTTGCAAAACACAACTATTAATGCTTTTCCTTCCTTGAATTCAAGATTATTATCACTTATATCCAAAGAAGTCAATATGGAGCTTTTGCAAAGTGTATCTGCTAATGCTTTTCCTCTTTTTAATTCAAAATTATTATATTAATATCCAAAGAAGTTAGCAAAAAGCTCTTGCAAAGCACATCTGCTAATATTTTCCTTCTTTTGACCCAAGCTTATTATATCCAATATCCAAAAAAGTTAGTAAACAGTTGTTGCAAAGTGCATTTGCTAATGCCTTTTCCCCTTTTGACCCAATATGATTACAATAAAGATTTCAAGAAGTCAGTATAGAGCTCTTGTAAAGTGCATTTGGCAATACTTTTAACTATTTTGATTCAAGATTATTATATCTATATAATCTTTTAAGAGTATTATTATTTACTATATAGCCATAAAATAATATGCAGAGGTGAAATTACAATTTTTAGTCTAATTTAAGCTTAATTCAGGCCAAGATTCAAAATAATGCCCCTGTGTATTATATAAATGTTACTGTATCCAAAGAGAGATTTGTGAATTACAATTCCAAATTCCATTGTGATGCTGAGCAGCTTGTTCTGAATGTGAGCTCAAAGGGCCTTTCATTTTATTTTGGTTAATAAACTGTTTCGAAGAATAAACATAAAATAAATTTCTTGTTTTTTTTTCTTTTTTTTTTTTTTACGGATTTAGTTTATTACTCGTTTTTACTTAATTCCGTTATTGATTTATTTTGTTATCCTTTCTAAATTATCCTCAAATATAAAACTTTCGTTCTCTTCAATATAATGATTTGAAATTCTGATAAGGGTATTTTTTTCTATAAAGAATGAATTTTCTTATCTTCTTATCAATTTATCAAAGTTTTCGTAGAAATATTTAAATGCCTAAAAATGAATACAAAACCTTAATTCCAAATCGTGGAAAACAGATGAAGACACTTACTTGAAGAATAATTTCATATTAATTCTACCAATATTATTTGAGGTTATTTAAAGGTCATTTTGAAGGTCATTTACCATCCCTGTTTCAGATTGATAAAGAAAAGGGTGAAAAATATTTAAAGTTAGAGCTATAATGAAGCAATTGCATTGTTTTAAAATAATAAAATAAATATATTTTACTATATTTGTCAAATGATCGCTCGGATCAGACTGAGTCTATTCTCCTGAAATAAATCTGAAACTCAAAATATTGATATGCTATATAAAAAATACCTAATACTAAAATTGTTATGACAATATGGGAAACAATAATGTTATCCGCTCAAGAATTTGGATTTTATAATAACAAAAAATTTCTATATAAATATAACATTAAAATTATATGAAAAAGACCTTTTCTATATGAAGTTTAATAAGAATATAAATGGGCCTAACAAGAGAGGCTGTTTCTTCTGCACAATCTGTACAGCAAATTTTGATATAAATGAGCTTTATGTTCATCTTTTTCAACATTCCTTCCAAGATTATAGATATTATAAAAATAGCATCCGCTAATACTTTTCAATCTTCAGTGTTAATTTGCAAGATATAGCAGGTTAACAGGCTCGGACCCAAGCAATCTCAGCTTAACTGGCCAATAGCTTAAGCCAAAAAAATCAGGTTTCTTGAAGAATATACGATATGTCAAAAAAAATTTCTCTGCCAAAGGATAAATGAGTGAAAATAAAATAAATCATTAAGGGGGCATCCATAAATAACGTTATATTTGAGGGGGTCCCCCAAAATATAACGATTTTTCACTATATGGGGGGTCCCCCAATACTTCACTGAAACTATAAAAAATTGAAAATATTATTATTATATATTAATTATGTTTTTATTATATTTTAAAAAATGTTATAATTACTAGTTATAAGTTAATAATAATAATATAAATAATATATATTAAAACTGTTTTAGTAATATTAATAAAAACATTTTTAAAACATTATTAAACTAAATAAATTTCATATTTATAGTATAATATAAATATTTATATTATATAAATATATCATATTATAATATATTTTATAATATTAAATATAATATAAATAAAACAAATCAATAATATAATGATTTAGACAAATGTGTTTACCCCAAAAACTCGCAAAAAAGATTTTTTGTTAAAATACGAAGGATGGTTTCATAAGCAAAATTACGAGATATAAGCATTTTTTAAAAATAATTTTGGTTTAAAAAATATTTTTAAAAAACTTATTTTAATATATTTTTAAAATATAATAATAATGTTTTTATAATATTTTTAATAATATTAAAATAATGTATTAAAAATATTTTAAAAAAATTATTTAAATTTTTTTTTAAAATATAATAATAATATTTTTACAATATTTTTAATAATGTATTAAAAACATTTTTAAAAGTTTATTTTAAGTTATTTTTAAATAATAATAATAATGTTTTTATAATAATTTTGATAATATTAAAATAATGCTTTAAAAACATTTTTAAAAAGCTTATTTTAAACTATTTTTAAAATATAATAATAATGTTTTTATGATATTTTTAATATATTAAAATAATGTTTTAAAAACATTTTTAAAAATTTATTTAAAGTTATTTTTAAATATAATAATAATGTTTTTATAATAATTTTTATAATATTAAAATAATGCTTTAAAAACATTTTTAAAAAATTTATTTTAAAGTATTTTTAAAATATAGCAATAATATTTTTATAATATTTTTAATAATATTAAAATAATATTTTAAAATATTTTTAAACAATTTATTTTAAACTATTTTTAAAATATCATAATAATGTTTTTATAATAATTTTATAATATTTTTAAAACAAATTTAAATTTTTATTTTATTTTAAAATTTTTATTATATTATTAATATATTATAAAAATATTATTAAAATATTTTTTTATATAAAAGCATATTTATTATATTTTCAAAATATTATTATTTTATTATAAAAACATATATACTTTTTTTTAAGTTTCAGTAAAGTATAACGCAATTTTTTTATTAAAATTTGTCTAAAACTTGATCCAGTGGTCCAAATTGGATGATTTTGGTACCATTCGAATCATTTATTTGATTTGGAGCACTGGGTCACGTTTTATTAACAAAATACTATTGGTTATTATGTTTTCTTATAAAATTACTATAAAATCAATAGTATTTCGTTAATAAAACGTGATCCAGTAATCCAAATGAAACGATTTTGGTACCATTGGATTCGTCTCATAGAGACGAATCGAATGGTACCAAAATCATCCAGATTGGACTACTGGATCATAATATATTCAAGTTTTTGTAAAATTATATATATAAACATACGGATTTTGAAAAATTTTTTTATATAGTAGGGGGGGGGGTCCAGCGCTACTATGAGGGGGTACATAACGTTATTTATGGATGCCCCCTAAATGGAGACCCCATAGCAAAATGAGGAGAAAATTTAATTTTGTAATTTTAACAGAAATGTAACATAAGAATAATAAATTGTCATATAAAAGAAATTATCACAACCATTTTTGACCAATACTGGTCACAAGAATACACTCCAATTTCAACTATCAACCCATCCTGGTATAATTCTATTCTACAACCTATTACACTAGAAGAAGTTCAAAACACAATTAGTCAACTTCCTAACAACAAAGCATGTGGTCCTTCGGGAATTAGCTATGAAATGTTGAAACATATAGGACCAAATATGCTCCAGGCAATAACACACTACTCAACCGATGTATCCAATCACAAAATATTCCCAAACAGTGGAAGGATAGCAGAATATACCCAATCTCCAAAAAGCCCCAATTTGATGGTAACCTCAACAATACCCGACCAATTAGTCTCATAGAATATACCAAAAAACTTTATACAAAAATCTTAACTAATCGCTTAAACCAAACCTTATCTGAACACTCTATTCTCAACCCTCACAATTACATTGCGCTTCCTGGCAATAGTACCAATACCCCTATACATATACTCAATAACTTCATTGAACATGTATACTGCAACAAACAATAGCTTTGGCTCCTATCTCAGAATATGAGCAAGGCATATAATTCAGTCAATATAAATCTACTTAAACTATCTTTCAGGCGCCTCCAATTTCCTAATCAGCTCATTAATATTCTTACTAATCTTCTACTCTTCTTATCCAACCAAGTTATAACTAATTTGTGACTATCTCTACGCTATCCAGTACAAGATGGAATTGATCAAGTAGAAACAATAACACCACTTTTATGGAGAATATATTATGACCCTCTCATTAATAAAATCAAAACCAAATTTACTGGCTATACAATATCTTCTACATATACTTCTTCTATTCATCCAATACAAAGTCAAACTATACAAACATCAACTTCAGTTCTCGCATATATGGATGATACACTATGGATTGCTCCCTTTTCTGATTAGTTACAACAAATACTTAATACTGCAGCTACATTTTATTCTATGGCACATATTCAAGTTAACCCTAGCAAATCCATCCTCCTATCTAACACTAAGTCCCAATCTTCCCTTCAATTCCTTAACTCTCCAATTCCAATCCAACCTTTACACACACCTTTCAAATTCTTAGGATGCTGGTTTACAGCTACTGCTAAATATTTTATACAAGCTAAACATATTACTCAAGAAATATTTCAACTTTTACAAATATTACGTCCTAAAAAGATTACAGACAAACAAGTCTGTTATATAATTAACAATGTCATCACTCCAATCCTTGAATACCGCATACACAATATTGTATTATCCAAATCACTATGCCTCAAACTTCTTTCTAAATATCTTATAATCGCAAAACATAAATCTCATCTCTCATCAACTACACCAAATAGCACTATGTTAAATCATAATATCTATGGTATTAAAAATATTTGGGACATCCAACTACAACATCACATCCCTAACCTTTTACTACGAATTAATAATCCAGACCTCCTCGGTATTAGCACACACATACGTCTACAGGACCTACAAAACAATCTCTGGTCACCTATAAATATTTTACATCACCCTAACCCCAAAATTGATGGTTCCAATAAAAACACGACAACTTGTAAAATTATTCACCTTCTTAACTATACTGGTTTATCTATTAATACCAACCCATACAACTCAAAGCCCTTTACTTTACAATATCTCTACACTTCTCTTGAATCTATTCTTAATACCCACCCTCAGTACATACACTTCAAAAGACAACTCCGCTTCAAAAATATTATCTATCTTCAACAACTCACATCCTTTGACAATTCTACATTGCTAGAATGGAATCATATTTCATCTCGCACTAACCAACTATATACAGGTCGTAAACCGGGCTGGTTTACCACTCTTGAACAAATAATCCTATCTAACCCCACAACTCGCTCTATTTCCTCCTCTCTGCAACTACCATCTACAAATACTTTATCCTTTACTACAGGTCATTTTCGCAGTAAATCTAAACCTTGGCTTATCACATACAATGAAAATACCCAAGACATTATTATAGGGAAAGCTCGCAAATTTAATAATAGCACCAACACTATCAATATTACACACTGGACTATTCAAACAAATAGCCACAACTCCAATCTCTATCCAATACCTGAAACTATCTGTATGCCATGTACAGGTTGTAGTTACAACACCAATCGAATTTCTGATCACTGTACTTTTGATATCTCTGCTACACTTTCTACCCAATTCAATGGAAGGAAGTGCTATTACAATCCTCCTAACAAACTCAAAATTTATGCTAATTTTCTAGACTTGCTTTATTCTATAGCAGTTCGCAATACACAAAACACACCTCCTATCCCAATACTACCAATTCCTAACAACCCTATTCATGAAATATTTATATCCAATACAGCCTCTAACTCCTTATACCAAATTGCATCCAATAACCAATCACTTAATTCACTCACCTTCTATACTGATGGTTCAGTTACTAATATTACTAATGAAAGATGCAAAATGAGTATTGGTTGGATCCAAACTCATGACAACTCTATTGTTCAATCATACTCTGCCCAAATACGATACTGGCCTTCCTCTTACAAAGCTGAGCTTATAGCTATTCTTTCTGCAATTTGTACATGCCCACGTAATAGTAAAATATCTATATACACAGACTCCCAATCTATCATTTCCAAATTTCACAACTTATTCCATAAACCTCCTTCTCCTCACAAACAATATGCCTACAACTACTGGCCTATTTGGCATACCTTACTAAACCTTATTCAATCCTACAACCTTCAAATTACATTACACAAAGTACCTGCACACCAGGACTGTATATACAATAACCTTGCTGACAACCTCTCTAAAAACCCTAGTTCACACTCCGAAACGTACCTTACACTAAATTACAACAATATTTACAACCTATCATACTCTTTATCTTACAATAATGTAACTGTAGAGCAACCATCTCGCAGAGCAATTAAAAACATATGTAATGCACATACCATTGCAATGTGGTCTTCCCAACATCGTATGAACAATATTATACCTCTTTCACCTCAAATAGACTGGAATGCAACATGGCTTTACCTCAATAACAACTATAAACGTACCTATAACTACACCAACTCTCATCTCAACCAATCCAAATCCTTTAAAATCAAAATTCTTCTTCAACTTCTTCCTACATTATCCCATCTACACAACCTTTATCCACTACACTATACATCAATTAATTGCATCAATTGCGATACACATGAGCACAATTTACATTGGCTTATCTGCCCTGATACAACTAATCTCCTACAGATTATACACAATTCTATCAAACAAATTATCACTTCACAAATTCTAGATATCACTAATACCCAACTATATGACCTCCATAACCAACTTATACAACATTCATGCCTATCTTTTAACAATCACAACAACCTAACAGCCAACATTTATACAACTATTCAAGGATTCATCCCAACTTCACTTATTAACACAATTTCTAATTTTACCTGCTCCTATAAGTTAGCATCAGATATCACTATAAAACTACTTCTCAAAATATCACAAAATATATATGAAAATCTATGGAAACCCTACTGTGCTAAACTATCTACCTATAAAAAACAACTTTCTAACACTCCTACTCCACAACCTACCTCTCACCCTTCTAACCAATCTGCTATACAACTACGCACCAGAATCTCTTATACTTATAGCTGCATATGCGGCCTCCCTGATCAACAATACACTAATAATCAATGCCCTCCATTAGGATTAGCCTCACGTAAAATCTCTATTTGGTCTACTATGTGGACCTTATATAGCTCCCCTACTAATTCAGTTTTAGATATACAAATCTAGGTGAGTTTTAACCAGTCTAGTAGGTTTAGGTTGCAGATAATTTAGTCTGAGTCTCATACTTGTTTAATAATTTGTGCATGAAGTAATTTTGTAATAATATAAAATGTACCAAAGCTGCCCCTGAAGGCACTTATACAAATTAATAAAGATTGAGACAAAACCTCACCTTAACACACAAAAATTATCACTAATATTTGTGTTATCAATAATATATCTAGTATCAGTATTTGTTTGATAAGAAAAGAGGCTAATGTCCTGAAAACTATAAATGTTTTGGTCTTCATAAAAGTTGGAATTATGAGTAAACTCATCAAAATTATCAGGTGCCATTGTAGATATTCTGAGGGAGATGATAGAGTCAGCGTGTGATCCTGCTTGGAATTAGGGAATGCAGAAGATAACATAGAAGTTTCATTAAAAATTATGAATGCCAAGACAATAGTAAAACTAATTTTCATCTCTTGGTGAATACGAAAAGTTAATATTTTGAAGAACTAATTTTTCATCTCTTAGAGAATATGAAAAATTATTTTAAAAGAATGTTTAGAAGAATGTGGAAAAAACAGCCAACTGCAAAAATCAACAGAATTATACAAAAACAAATTTATTATCAAGAATTTTGCAGAATATATTAAAAAAATCTTTACCATATGCTTGTTAATTTAACTAATGAATTAATGAAGTCATTAAAAAATGAATTACACTGTAAGATCAAGTTGTTTTTTAATTAGCCAATTGTCGCATGAAATCACGTGTTCAAAAAACCGAATTGAAAATGTTCTAGAGAAACAACTTGTAAACGTAGCTATGTGAAAAATATTTTTATTTCAGATATCAACCAATCACATCTCATCACATACATTAATTTATTATCTAATTGATAGTCAAAAAGTTTGAAAAAGAACTTTTTTCTTAATTATGCGATAAAAAATTATACGCAAAAGGAAAAAATTTTGGTTCTTTTCCAGCACCTAGATTATGTATTAAGTATAGTACATAATACTTGGATATTTGAATATCATACAGAACTTGTTTAATTGTGACAGTATTTATAGCTTTTAGTTATCTTATATAGTATTCCGTATTGGTCTATTGGTTTTATTCAGAACACTATTCGCAAATCTATTGGCGATAAAATTTTATTTCAATCTCATTTCAAAACATTAATATAAAAAAATCTTACTAAAATTTATACAAATTAAAATATTTGGTTGAATTAAACATAAACATAGTTGTCATTTTTTATGTGTTTAAAATGTATTAACAGTATTTATAGCTTTATTTATCTTATATAGTATTTTGTATTGGTCCATTGGTTTTATTCAGAACACCATTTGCAAATCTATTGCGATAAAATTTTATTTCAATTCCATTTCAAAATATTAATATAAAAAAATCTTCCTAAATTTATACAAATTAAAATATTTGTTTGAATTAAACATAAACGTAGTTTCCATTTTTTATGTGCCTAAAATTTCTAATATTTCACAATTAGTATTAACTATTTTTAAATTCGAAGAATTAATATTACGAATGAGTTATTGTGATCTGAAATCTGAAAACAAAAAGAATGCACTGACTATCATAATGCATTGTATAAAAATAAGGATGCTATGTTTGTATAATCTTAAGATCCACTTGTTTATGAAATTGCAACCTGAACATTAATTCATTCTTAAATTCAAAGAATAAAAATTGTAAGATAATTAAGTATAGATTATCTATTAACAAATAATTTCTTTAATTAATTGTGATCCATAATCAAAAAACAATTAAAGTTTCAATGATTAATTGTTTATAATAGAGAACAAACATATAATTTAGAAAATATTTATGCAATAATACTTGATTTGCAACTGATAATTGATTTGGTGAATAAAACTTGATTACAAGTTTGTTACCCGGTTAGTACAGGTCAGTTTTTTTTAAAAAACTGACTCCAAATCCCAGTCCGAAAGCACAACAGGTCAAGTCAAGTCTTTACTTCACGAAAGAATTAATATAGTATATTAAATTTACATAAGATATATGAAAGCTTAACAAATTAATCTATAATTATTTTAATTATTTGAAATAGTTTAAAATATGAAAATTCATGACAAAATTAAACATTAAAATATAATTAGTATATTCTGGGGCAAATTCTGATAAATTAAGTATAATTCTGGCAATTCAGGGCAAAAATCTAAATTAAATACACAAATATATCTTCAAAAAATTATGTATAATTCCGGAGAAACTAAATATAATTCCAGACAAAATTAAAAACTATATGAGCAAAATTAAGTATAATTCAGAAAATTATTTTAGGCAAATTAAAATTAATTTTGGCTAAATTATAAAAATTCTGGGCATAATTAGGAGCAATTCTAGCAAAATTAAAAACTAAATCAAGCAAAAAATTAAGCATAATGCCCAGCAAAATTAAAACTATAGGTTAGCAAAATTAAGTATAATTTCAATTCAAAAAAAATTAAAATCAAAATTAGGCAAAAATTAAGGCCAAAAGTAAAATTTAGATTGGCAAAATTAATTTAAAATTAAAATACATGATTTAGGCAAAATTATAATTAATTGTAGGTTAAATTATATATAATTCTGGTCAAATTCCTAGAATATAAATTAAGAAAAATTAAGTAAAATTCTGGGCAAAATTTAAAATTCTAGGTGAGCAAAATTAAGTATAATATTATAATTTAGACAAAATTTTAGACTAAATTAAATAGAATTCTGGAACAAATTAGTCAATTCCGAATAAATTAAAATTAAATATAATTCTGGGCAAAATTTAAAATTCTAGATGAACAAAATTAAGTATAATATTATGATTTAGGCAAAATTTTAGACTAAAATAAAATTTTCTTTTGCGTACTAAACTGCAACGAGTGCATTTTGTCTTTTTATAGTCAGTATTATTATTCATATTTAGCAGGCAAAAAATGAAAAAACACAAACAAAAAAAAAGAAAGACACAAGCATATAAAGAAAAGGAAATGAACACAAGTGAGAAAAGAAAAGATGCAGTAATTAAAAAATTTATAAGAGCATGTGATTTGCAATTTTTTTTTGACTGGTTGCTAGTCTTGTAGTTTTGAAGATGGAAAAAATTAGTGAATGTTATATGTAACAACAATACTTTAAGATTTATTTGGACAAAAGCCGATTTGCATAATAAAAAAATTACAAGGGGCTGTATAGGGTTGGGCAATAATATATTACAAGATTACCCGATAGTCACATATTACCTTTAACCAATCAAACTTGTAAAATTTGATTAATCCCAGATCAGTTCGAAAATAAAATCAATTTAAGCAAGTCAACAAGGATTTTATTCTCTCAAAATTTTTTCGATTATCACGAAATTATGACGATTTTATGGCAAATAATTATACGACAAAGAGATTAATTAATTAGCGAGCTAACTTCTACTATATCAGGTTTCTAAGTTTTAGAAATCAAGTAAGCTTAATTTTGAGATGAGCTTTGAAGCTCATTTATATGAATTACAAACTAAAATTCGATTAAAAAAACCTTTACTAATTTTCTAATTGATTGAATCTCTCGAATCTTTAATTTGTTTGATTCTTTTAATTCTGTGATGTCGATCCTATTACTAAAATAGAAACTAAAAGAATATTCAAAAAAATAATAGCACAGCCATTTTGGCTTGCACTACCTTAGCTAACTTTGACTGTCACAATGGTTGCTGCTATTTACCTCAACTCCTGCTCATGATAATAAGATCATTACTCTAATTTGGTAAATTGTAACTATTATTAGAAGCCTATATGCCTTTGTTGTGAAGCAAATAAAATAAAATTTTGATAATAATGCATCTTTTTTTGTTTATTTTAACATAAAAAAGTACTCTTTATAGGTAAAATCTCATAATACTCATAAAATTTTGTGCTATTACGATTTTTTTGCAGTTGTTTTTTTATGTTACACCTTAAGATCCAAAGATCCTGCGATATTTATTGGTTCTGAGGTTGCGATTGTCATTTGATATACAACTGGAAATAGTTTTCAATATGTTTTTTTTCCGTGTTGTAATTAAAAAGTGGTAAATGAAAGTTTTTGGTGTCTCTAACAATAATTTATTTGTTAAAATGTCACAAAAAATTCAAGAAATTTTATTTGAACGTATCAAAGGAGAGAAATCGCTGAAATTATGGTGTTGTTATTGATCAGCTATCATATTGAATTATATGAGTCATTATATATCTAAAGTTACGCTATCACATCAATATAAATTATCTGAGAATTGAAAGCACATCGTGGTTACTGTTTCAGCAGTAAACGTTCTTCTCAGTTATCGATGTCTAAAAATGGAGCAACTCTACTGGATTTAATAATAGAATACATACTGGCCCCAGCTTTATATAATAATGAAATATTTATTCATTAATTTAGTAATTTATCCCTTAGATTGTAACACAGGCAAATTTGCCTGCGTATTTTAAAATTTTTAATAAAATTTTTTAAATATTGATTTTAGCCATATCTTTTCTAAGTAAAAAATATTTTTTAAGTTTTGTTTTAGTAACTTTGTTATAAAATTTTTTTAAAATCATTAGAAAACTTTAATATAATAAATGTTTAAAGTTCTTGTATTGGCATTTTTACTATTAAAATTTTTCTTTAGATTTTTTCAAATTTTATATGTTCCCGTCTATAAAAAAAATCTTTACTTCTAATACAAGTCTTAATTTTTACAAGTAAATCATTAAAGTTGCAATAATGAAAGTTGTCATCCTTTATATAAACTACAATATTGTCTTAAGAACTATAGTTCTAAAACTAAAACTAAATAAGATCGCAGAAAAATTGTAATAAAATTTTTTAAAAAAATTTTTTCTTAAAATTATCTATTTTCAGCTTATATGTAACTATAATTTATTTTCTTATAATATAAAAACTAATTTTGCAAAAAAGTAATCCTTATTTTCAAATATAATTGTACAAAGTTTTATTTAATTATTTTGGTATTTTAAAAAAGTAAATCAGAGCTAAAAAAGTGCAAAAACGCAGGCAAATTTGCCTGTGTTCTACTACAATCTAAGGGATAAGAAAAGTGGAGATCTAGGACAAGACATTATTATAACAATTTTTGGGATGAGAACGTTGTTCAGTACAAAGCATGGTATTCAAAAGAAATAGGTATGTTAATTACCAATTACAAAAACAATTATCAATGTAACAATTTTCTTTATAGGTAAAATCTCATCATATACATATTTACTTTGAAAGCTTACATTACGATTTCTTTTTATTGTTTTTTTTATATTACACCCAAGATCCTGTGATATTTATTGGTTCTGAGACTGCGATTGTCATTTGATATGTGACTAGAAATGGTTTTTCAGCATGTTTTTTTTCCCCTGTGATGTAATGAAAAAGGGTGATAGTAATATCATATAAATGAAAATTTTCGGTATCTACTAACAAAATTAATTTTTTAAAATTTCGCAAAACATGCAAGAAATTCTATTTGAACATATTGAAAGAGATACATCACAAGAGTTGGGAAAAAGATTCGAGGAGTTTGTGCCAAGTTGCTGAAAGTATTTGAGAAATATGGAGCTGTTATTGATCATGTTGAGTAAGTTAGTTCATTAAATAATATATCGAGTCATTATGTATCTAAAGTTACACTATTACAGCAATGTAAATTATCTGAGAATTGAAAGCACATCGTGGCCAATGTTTCAGCAGTGAGCGTTCTTCTCAGTTATCGATATCCGGTAATGGAGCAACCCTACTGGATTTAATGATGAATAGGATGCATGCTGACCATATGACGATGAAATATATATTTATTAATTTATTAATTTATAAGAAAAGTGGAGATCTAGGACAAAACATTATTATAACAATTTTTGGGATGAAGATCATTGTTCAGTGCAAAGTATATTATTCAAAAGAAATAGGTATGTTAATTATTAATCACAAAAACAACAATTATCAATGTAACAATTAACAAATAATTTGTTTATAGGCCTAGATAAAATTGATGAGTTTAGAACAGTAGTGTTAGACAGAAGGTACACATTCAGGGTTTATGTAGGAGTGGTGGAAGGAAAATTTGTGAAAGGAGCATATAAATTGGCTAAAAGATCAGAAGGTGGTATTCTTATCACCATTGTTATCCTATATCCACTTCTTCAAAGATATTAGGTAACTAGAGTGATCTTAGACAGTGAACACTTTGTGTAACTTCAAACTTTGTTACTGTGGTATATCTAAGTCAGTATGGCATTTTTAAGAAAACTTAACAAAGAAGATTTAAGGCAATTTGCAATTACGAAAGAGGCTACAATTAAAAGTATATGAGGATACTAATAACTGTTTGATTTGTGTAGTTAATAGTTGTTTGTATTATTGAAAGAGTATGAAGACTCGATGTTGAACTTGAGGTCCACATCGGCCGCTTTTATACTTTTTGAAATTTTACAAATGTAACGGTCAATATCTTTTACATGTGTAATATATACTATAACTATTATTAATAAAATATATAGTATAACTAGTATAAATATAATATATGTAATAAATAATATATATGTAATAAATAAAATATCTAGAATATAAGCTATAAATATGACATCTTTTAGATATGTCAGATCTACGATTTTTGTCCGCAGCAATCGCCTAGCCAATCAGATCGCTGATCAATTAATAAGTATAGGAGTAAATGTTTGACAACTCCTATCTTGGCAACCAGAGGTCGTACAGGGATGTACCATAGCTCGTTAGAACCGTCTCGGTGAGCTGAGTCGAATGGTGGTGGTTTCATTTAATTTGGATTAGTGGATCATAGGTTATGATCACTTTTGTGTTTTTCTATAGGTCATCACCATATATAATAGAATGTGTTGAAATGTAGAGAGGTTTATTGCTGAACAATTTTATGAACATATTTATGTATTAGAAAATAGAAATAAATTATTTATATTAGATTATAATATAATATTTTATTTGTTCTCCATTACTTTTGTAATTTTAACTTATGTATTATTATATTATAGAACTTTATGATACTATCGCATTCTGACCTTTCATCCATTGTATTTAGATTTTTACTTTTATTTATCTTTCTTTTTTCTCTTTTTTTTCTTTTTTTTTCTTTTTATTTTCTATTAATAAAAATTTTTCACTAATGCAGTTGTAAAAGGGTAAATTGTGGGTTGAGATAACTTTTCTTCATGTCTTAGATTGAGTATGTTAGATCTGTTAGATATGGTGAATATGTTCGTTAGGTTTATTTTTTTTTGAAAATCGACTTTTGGCCCGAATTAATTTAATTCAGACCAAAATACGCAAATATAATTTCAAGAAATAATATAATTCCGGGGAAACTAATTATAATTTCAAGCAAAATTAAAAGCTCAATTTTTGGGAAAAATTATTTTAGGCAAAATTAAAATTAATTTTATTCTAAATTAGGAGTATAATTCTGGGCAAAATTAATAAGTATAATTTCATAATTTAGGCAAAATTAAAATTAATTTTATGCTAAATTAAATATGTTTCTGGGCAAAATTAGTACAATTACAAGCAAAATTAAAATCTAAATTAGGCAAAAATTGAAAATTTCAGGCAAAATTAAGAATAATTGTTCAGGCAAATTAAAGTACAGAACATAATTTAGGCAAAATTAAATTAAGTGTATAGGCTAAATTAAATATAATCCTGAGCAAAAATAGAAGCACCAATTATAATCTAAATTGGGCAAAAAATTAAGTATAATTCCTGGCAAGATTAAAAACTCTAGGAGAGCAAAATTAAGTATAATTTATAATTTAGGTAAAATTAAAATTAATTTTTGGATAAATTAAATATAATTCTGGGCAAAATTATGAGCAAAATTTAAAATCTAAATCAGGCAAAAAATTAAGTATAATTCTGGGCAAAATTAAAAATACTAGGTGTGCAAAATTAAGTTAAATTTGCATAGCCTTCATATTTTGGAATCCAATACAAATTGTTTTTCACGAATACTACTATTCGCAATAAAAAAATAAGGACAACAAGGACATAGCCGTATTTTTGCATCAAGAAGTATATAATTTATTTTAAATAGACAGAAGTAATCTTCTAATTTTTATATCCTCACAACTCATATGATAAATTTTTTTATTAAAAAAAAATTACCTTTTTACAATTGCAAATTCTTAACTATATTATATTTATAGGATAAGTTTAATGCTTCCAGTAGTAAATTTTACCAATTCAATTAGAATTAAGGATCAGATGTAATATGCAAAACAATTTTGTATAACAAAAATAAGAATTTTTTAATAAGTCGCTTCCAACTAAAAATTTTGTCTATTAAACTACTTTTTTTTATACAACAAAAAAAATTTCTCGTAAAATTTTGGTATAAACTATACCCCTTCTCTATCCTAGTTCTTACCCTTACCTAATATTAAAGATATTTAATTTTTATTTGTTTTGCTACATATAATTATGTATAAATGGATAATCACTAGTGAATTCACTACTGGTGAATGCTAAATTAATTCATATTTATATTATATTTTAATTATTGAGTTGAATTATTTTAAATTAAACAAAAATTAATTACACCTCAAGAAACTAAATAAACTTGTTATTGATTAATAAATAATTAGAACTTTGCATTTTGATTGATGGTCAAAATGGAAATTCTGAAAGAAGAATCAATAATACAGTTTTTTTTACATTTTTTGCTCTAATTTGCTAAATACATTTTTTTATGAATAAAACAAAGATTGTACTGAAAGCTTAGATATTACTAAATAATTTAATATTTGAAAATAATTCGTTGTATAAAGAATACAAAAAGAAACCTTTTACTAATTAAATTAAAAATTTATTTTTTACTTTGTAATTCTTTAATTTTAAGTAAAGCTTTTTTTAATGTCTTCATCCTTAGTTCAGTAAATAATAAATTGTAGACCTTTAATGCTTCACTATTTTTAATCACATTTTTCAAGAAATTTGGGGACAGATAAAGCATTCCCATTTAAATTGCAAAGTGCAATATAATACATGGAAATACTATAGATTTGAATTTCCTCCTTTCCAGTGAACCCCGAGGTGTTCAAACTATGCTGTGTAATCCAAGAACTATAGTTGTTAGACAAAACCATGTGATGCTAAATATCACCTGTCACAAAATACCAAAACCTAAAAATTTAACCTAACTTTTATTAAGATTTGATATGTGACATTTAGCATCACATAGTTAATGTCTAACAACTATACCAAGAACCATCAGCGCAGCCTGGCAATGGAGTAATGAAAAAATCCAATCTAATTCTATTATTCTTTTTTCGCAATAAAATTAAAATCAAAATTGTATCTTCTTTAATTAGATCTTTGTAGCTTCATTTGCGTATCTTCATTTTTGCAGTAAGATTAAATAAATATTATATAATATTAAATAATAATTAAATAATAAAATTAATATTATATATATTCATTTATACGCTATCCTAATCCTAATTAAATGACAAATGATGTTTGCCTCTGGCATTTTGATTGTTATGTGCGATATGTACTGTAGAACTTCAGTACTGTACCAAGTATGTGATGGTTTCTAGCATTAGAGAAGCCTAATTGTGTAATAAGAAATGGCGTAATAATTGGCATTTCTATGTAGGAAACTAAAGAATCTGAAACTTGGGTCTTGAATCTCAAATCCAGAAATATAGTGATTTGTGGCTATTTTTTTTCTTTGTATTTTACGGAATTTCATTTATATCTTTTTCTTTAGAATTTTTGTAGCTTTATTTTCACATCTTTTTTGAAATAAAATATTAGCAAAAATAATAATAAAATTAATATTATATTAAATAAAATTAATAATATAATTAAATAATAAAATTAGTGTTATACCATCGATTTTTCTTGTATTAATTTCTTTTTTTTTCACATGGCTTCTTTTTTCTGCTTTCTTTTTTTTCAAAAAATTATACTTTGTGGTTATGCAAAACAAAAAATTAACTTACAAATAAATTCTATGAAAATTTAATAATATTTACCTTCCAGTTGCTGTTGCCATTAAAAAAAAGACTAATACAAAAAAGGCATTAACAATACAACAAAAAGCTTTAAAAATTGAGTTTCAAAAGATTCAAACTTCTCACTTAATTCATCAATTCTCCTCATCATGAGTTCACAAATTTGATCAGAATTCTTTTTATGAACCAATAGCATTATAGCATTATTGAGTTCAATCAAATTTGTAACAATGATATTTTGCAAGTTTTAAAGAATTTTTTGACACTTTTTTTGCTGCATAAATGCCCAACATATTTGTCAGATATTTAGAAACTTCTGACTTAAATTCGTTTACTTGACTAATGGTAACAGTGGGTTTATCGCAATTGACCAGAATCAAGTTATTTTGATGTATGCCGATTAAATATATAACATCATTTTTATCAGTACTACAAAAAAATTATAAGTTCATTATAACCTATTCATCACAGACTTCTAGATCTAGCTTTTCAGATTAAACATAATGGAAGGATGTTTATAGGAATTCGGCCATGATGTGCTTCTAGTTCTGCATTAGCAATCCTAGAAGCAAGTAACTTCAGATACAATGACTAGAATTCACTTAGTGATGTCTCATCTCAAAAAGTTGAGATCAATATTAACAAGTTTTAATGCAGTACGAACTTGTTCAATTAAACTATATTGTTTGATGTTGATGAATGATATCATGATAATAATAATTGTTGCAGCTGAAGCTAGAAATGGCTGAAGACTGGCTGAAGCTGGAAATTTTAATTATTTTAATATGAAACTTTCAAAAATTTTTTGGGCCTTTTGTCAGGGGGTTTTTTTATAGAGTTAGGTTAGGTTTAGGGTTAGGTTTAATAATAAAAGAGTATAAATGAATTTTGGTAGGGCTTATATTTTTAAATCAAGGTTCCTAATTTCCAGCTTCAGCCATTTTCAGCTTCAGCCGCAATAATAATTAATAAAGCAAGGCTTAAAAAAACAAATTAAAACAAACCATCGTTTACTTATCGTATTTGATACAATTTTTCATGTTTTTTAGAAAAAATTTACTTCTCGCAATTTTAATATACCAAAAAAAAATATATATGTGTGTAAAAAAAATAAGTACCGGTAGCTTGGTGCAATATGTTACTGGAAAAATTTTGAGATTATTCAAAACCATCGGCCAGACTTTAGACCTTGTTGAAATATTTCTACTTTGTTGCTTTTAATAATAAAAATGATAATGATACTAACAATGAGATTTTTTTACACACTTCACTTAGTTGAGTTGGATCGACAATTATTTTTCGAACGTTATAGTTTTGTCTAGAATTATACACAAATTTGCCCAGAATTATATTTAAATTTTCTTGTAATCTCATATATAAATTTTGTTCTTATCTTTGTTGAATAATAAGATATTGATTTTGCCTGGAATTATACATATTAATTGTACAGTATAATGTGTAAAATTACAGTAATTTTACGGTTGTACTTTGTATATTGAAATTTCATGTAATTGTAATTATAAACACATGACATTTTTTTTTCTGAGTTCATATTTTTAGTACATTAAAATTAATTATGTTCAGAATTGAAATTACGGTATTTTTCCAACCTTTAATAACATAATCCGATGGTAGCTAGAGGCAGTTAGAAAATAAACCAGGTTTAAATAATAAAATTTATTATTTACTAGGCTAATGCGTAGCATTATATGTTCAGAGCTCATCATATAATGTTCATCATATTATACAAACGTGTTAATATGCATACGTTGGTAACATTAAAAGCACAAATATAGACACATGTGTGGACAGACAAAAAATTTCCAAATAAGATTTACATTATATATATGCAAGTATATCAAAAAAGTAAAATTTGTCAAGATTTTTACAATTGAAGCACATCAGGAACGTAATTTTTGTATCACTTTGCATAGAAACTTAGGGTTCATCGCTACGCTCCGGCCAATTAAAATACAAAATTGTATTATTTGCAAATTTTCTTTTTGAAATAAAAAGACATTAGAAAATTTTCTATTAAGTTGCGAAAAAAAATAAGTCTTGTAGTAGTTAAACTTATTAAAAAAATTATCAATACATTCAAATACGAGCATCACTGTTTATTATTGAAATAGTTCTTTCAATAATCTGGTAGGAGCAAATATAAACTATGGTTCAAATCATTCGCATCTAGAGATAAAGTAATTTTATTAGAATTTATTTTAGAAAACTAATAATATTAATTTAATGTAATTTTATACTGTTATCCTATATCCACTTCTTCAAAGATATTAGGTAACTAGAGCGATCTTAGACAGTGAACACTTTGTGTAACCTCACTTTGTTACTGTGATATATCTAAGTCGGAAGGCGTTTTTTAATAAAACTTAACAAAGAAGATTTAAGGCAATTTGCAATTACCAAAGAGGCTACAATTAGAAGTATATGAGGATACTAATAATTGTTTAATTTGTGTAGTTAATAGTTGTTTTTATTAGTGAAAGAGTATGAAGACTCGATGTTGAACTTGGGGTCCACATCGGCCGCTTTTATACATTTTTGTTTTTCACAAATGTAACGGACTATATCTATTACATGTGCAATAAATGCTATATCTATTACTAATAAAATATATAGTATAAATGATATAAATGTAATATATGAAATAAATGATATATGTGTTATAAATAAAATATAGAGTATATATGCTACAAATATGACATGTTTTATAAATGCCATATATGCGTTTTGGCGCGCAGTAGATCGCCTAGCCAATCAAATTGTAGATCTGATACTTGATCATCTATTGGTTCCGATCTTGGTAACCAATGGTCGTACAGGGATGATCTATAGCTCATTCGAACCGTCTCATCGAGCTGAGTCGAATGGTGGTTGTTTCATCGAATTCTAATCACTGGATCGAGAGTTATGCCCGTTTTTGTGTAATTTTTATAGGTCAACAATACATTCTTGGATTAATGCATTTTTATAGTTCAAATCTTCAATTGTTTGTTCATAAAAAGAAGCTTTCCAAAGAATAGATATAAGTCATTTTCATTAATTTACTTTTACAATCATTAATTAAAAAATTATACCATATAATCTCATGATTTCATTATGTTTCTTATTGTACACATTCATACTTTAGCTTAAATTTAAATGAGAATATTGACAAGATAACAAAAAATTATATTTACTCTGTTAATCATTTTAAATCTTCGCCCAAACTGACATTTTCAACTGTGATCCTTTCTAATTCTTCTTTTAAAATGAAGTTTTTAGCAGTTAACTAATCGAAATATGTTTTTACTACCATATTTGCATTAGTTTATGCATAATTTATTAATTGTCTAAAAATTATTCAGTTATGTTCTTACCGAAACTCATTATGATCTGGTTTATTAATTAATTAATTAATTTCTATTTTGTGCATTTTCTCAAAAAAAATTATCTAGCCAGAGAATGATCTTTCTTGCTATAAAAGATAAAGAATAAAGGTGATAAACAATGTCAATTTAAGAAATTTCTGTTCAAATAATTTTTCCTACGAAACAAGATAAATGTGTAGCATTAACCATATAGTTAAATAGAGGAAAATTACAGTTCAATTAGTCTCGTATAAACAAGACAATTTAGAACTTTATATGGTCAAAATTTCTTAATGGCAGTCTGCTTTAACACCTTATATATCTGTAACTTATATAAGGTCATGTAGCAACTTTAGTAAGAAAACTCACACGAGTGTTATTTCGAATTTTAGGTAAAATTGAATTTTGTATAATTCCGAGTAATAAACACCATAAAAACAATAAAAAGTATGCTTAAACATCAGTTTCCAATTCATTAATACTCGTAAACAGTGTATAAAATAGTATGATAAAAATCTGGATCTACCGGTTTTTATATTGCATACACCGGTATTTTAAGATTGGGCCTAGTGCAACAAACAGTGCATGATCTGGAATTTTTTGAAGTAACCAGTGCATATATAAGTTACTAGAAACATAGTATAACGTAGTATATGATTTCATAGAGAGCCCTATAAGAAAAGTAGTTCAGGGTATAGTACGAGGAACACAGTGTATATGCATAGGATAGTACAGAACGTGTAGCACGTATAGGCATGTTTTACAGAATGGCACGATTAAAAATGACACAAATACTACAGTAATGGGTGGCACATTATATTATATTACACAGAATAGCACGTCGAATTACATGGAATGGCACGTATTAAAAATAACATGTGCTGGCTCATTTCACGGAGTACTATAAGAGCTCGCAAGTAAGCCTGCTCTGGTATCTTAAAGAAAAGATTCCTTGCAAGATTTTACACATTTGCAGTTGCTTTAGCTTCCAGATATGTATATACTTCAACTATTATCTAGTCCTTTTCTAATAAAATGTCTATTGAAAAGTGGACCATAAATTTATACTTACCTGTTCCATTTATGCGCCATGCACGTGTCAATTGGCAGATGATTTATGTGATTTTTACGTTAAATTGGCATGTGTATATCCCGTGCCTACTCGGGACACAGAAAAATATCGATTTGATTTGGCAAAAATATTTATCGATATAGTATTTGTTTTTTAATTTATTAAGTTTAACTATAGTTATAAAGGTTTAAAGTTACCTAATTTTATTAATAACCGTAAAATTTGGCCACTATAATTTTGGCTAGCACTACCATATTGCTGGCCAGAATTACAAAAAAGGTTTGAAAATTTTAAAAATTTTTGCAGAGTTTTTTTTTTTTTATTCGTAAAATTTTTTGCAATTTGATTGGCTCTAACATAACTTCAACCCAATTTTAAAAACAAATTTAACAAAAATTTTTTTTTGTTTAAATTATATTTTTGTTTTTTTTTAATCGTAAAATTTCCTGCAATTTTATTGGCTCTGACCCAACCCAAAATTTGGCTGCCTATATAGGACTAGTTGATTTAAGGGTTCCCACACTGTAGTATTTATTTATTTATTTTTTGCACTTTTAGGCATTAGTATTTGTCCCAGGACAACATTTAATTGAATCTTGAATTGAAATTGTCTCAATGTTACATATTTAATTTTGCTGCATTAGTTTTGCCTTGCTCAAAAGCAATATTGTTTTTTTTTGTTTTTTTTAACATTTATAGCCATAACGGCATCAAAACAAACTTATTTTTACTTTTTTGATTTTATGCGCGCTACCTTTATATATCAATAATACAACAATCGTGAATCTTAGAATTATTTTGAGATTAGCAATTTCAATATGGAATTGGTATTCATTTGTTAACACTGGATTTTTTCTTATTTGAATTTTATAGGATTGATATTTTTTTCAGGTATATATAAAAATTAACTTTTTACAATGATATTAACATGTTCGACTCAAATGTGTTTTGAATATTTTGTTTTGCATTTTGCAGTTTTTTACGAAATTGAAATTACTATTTACCACTTTGCAAGATCGGAACCTAAAGTTTTTATAAGACATACACCTAAATATTTGCTCATTTTTATCGTCCTTTGTACTGCAAATTTTAGTTAGTTTTATGACTTGAATTACATTAAATGATTTTGTTTTTAGGTACAAAAGTTTTCATTATTTTTAAATTGATAAATTGATACCTCAAATTAGAGTATTAATAACGATTTTTATATTTAAGTCTTTTTTGTAGTTGAACTTAAAATTCATCACTTGGCGAGATCAGGATTTATAGGACATGTATTTTACTTGTTCATCTTTTTTATCTGTATTCATTTATTGTTTGTGTTTGAAATATTTTATGCCAGATATATTTTAATGATTGGCAAATATGTACTTGAACTAAATAAATTCTATGATGAACTAATAAATTTAGTGTTTAGTTAGGTGAATTACTCAAATTTTATACTAGTGCATCCTGTTCAAAAAATTTCTAATTTTCGAAAAAAATATCTAAAGCAAAAATATTTCTGTTAAGTGGGCTATAATTTGTCGATTATGGGTTAGCAAATCAAAATGACTAATAATTAAATTTGATTGGCTAATGAACACAGCTATGCTAGATAGATATAGTTTCTTTATTAGTTAATTCAGATAAGTAAATTGGGTCTATATGTCCAATGAACAACCATCTTATGTCATATAATTTATTTGAATTGGTTAATCAAAAGTTATGAATTTTGGCCTAGTAGAAATCGAAAAAAATTTATAATACTTCTGTTGACAAAATTAATTTTAAAAGCAATTCAGGAAGACCATAAAAAATGAGTATATTTGTAAATAGGTATTTGATAATTGTTGAGATTATCATATTAATATGCTCCTTTTTTATAAAATAGAAGTTAGCTACCACCTTTTTTCAATAAATCAGCATTACTCATTTTACGTAAAGTAGGCGGAAGTTGTTTTTTGAGATTAATATAACCCTAATTAATTTGTTTACGTCTTTCTTGCTCTTCTTTTACTTTGATATTTCTAGCTTTTTCTAATCTAATTGTTTTACACTATCTCTTTTTTCTAAGAAATGATTGATAGCGATAAAGTTATGCTAAGTTAAGTATAGTTTCTTTATTAGTTAGTTTACTTAGGGAGGTCTTACTGTATATTGTATATTGATTGTTTGTTTTTAAAATTGCTATTATTGTTGTAGCTGAATTTGTATTTTTTTTTTTGCTATTAGGTATTGGCATTTGTCCTAGAATTTAGATCTTGAATCGAAAACTTATCATCTATTAATTAGAACTATTAGTTATTAATAATTTTTTTTTGGAAGATCAGAGGGTTTAAATAGGCAATTCCCATAGTTGGGTTGCAGGTATGGCATCTAGTGTAGAACCTTCGGGTGGACCACTTAAATTAGACACCAAAAGTGTATATGTAGCTAGTTGTACTCTCATCTATGCAAAATCCAGATGCATAAACCGAATAAAGTATATGCCCCAAAACAGGCACTTTGAAATCGAAAAAAAAAATTAATAAATTTCTTTTATATTATTTATAAATGTCAAAATGAGTCATTTGGATGAAATGTATTTTTCTAGATTAGTATAGAAATTATAACCTATTAGAAAAATAAAATTTAATAGCAAACGTAATTTTTTACTAGTGACAAAAAAAACACGCATAGGAGCATTATTTCGAATTTTGGACTAAATTAAACTTAATTCAGATCAAAATTCGAAATTACACGTGCAAATATAATTTTAAGAAATTATGTATATTTCGAAGAAAATAAAATATAATTCTAGGCAAAATTAAAAACTCCAGGTGAGCAAAATTAAGTATAATTTTTTGGGCAAAATTAAAGGCAAAATTAAAATTAATTTTAGCTAAAATTAAATATAATTTAATTAAATATTAAATATAATTCTGGGCAAAATTAGGTATAAATTAAGCATATGACAAACTCTTTCCGTCTATCAATTGTATACAATTTTTTTCTAACTAATTTTTTTAAAAAACTGCTATAACTTAAAATATTACTAAGTTAACTTGATCTTTACATCTAAATAAACTTGCTTTTCTTTTAAAAATACATATAATATCAAATTATTACTGTAAAAACTTTTAAACTCACCAACCAAAGGCCCTCTGGCCTAAATTTGTATTTTTTACAAAATACACTAAAAACAGTATTCTTAATCTATTTTACAAACTAAAGAAAAGTTAAAGAGCTCATCTTTCTCGTCATAACAAGCTGTATTTTATGCTTGTAGGCCTAAAACTGACCGAGATATATTTAAAATATCTTTAATTTTTTCTTTAATTTTTTACCTTTTTTTTCACCCTTTTTTCTACTACAAAAAACTCTATAGGCGTTTTTTGTATAACATAAAACTGAGTTACCCACATTTTTCAATAAACCAGAATTATTGGTTCCTCATTAACTGTACAAATTATTAATTAATTATACACAAAACAAATATTTGTCTTTTTTGTTAAAGTTACCTAACTTTATAATTTAGCCTAATTTGTGTAACACGTGACCTGTGTAACACGTGACCTATATATCACGTGACCCGTGTAACCTAAACTGACTTGTTGGTACTACGTTACACAAAACAAATTATACCTCATTGTGAAGCCCTTTTTGATTTCTATTATATTATTATATTTATTAAACCAGAACCCTCTTCTTTAATTCTACATATATACTACTTGGTCCTACATTTACAAAGTTTGCTTTACAATTTGATACTTTCAACATGCCTACACTTACTAGTGAAGAACCTGATTCCTATGATATTGACTACTTTTATCCCAAATACAAAGATCGATTTGGAGTATTTATTAAAGAAGCAGATGCTGCAATACTTAAAGTAATGCCATCAGCCTTTAGTTCTCCTAATTGTGAAGCCAAAATTAAAAATACCTATCATTACTTTTCAGTACCAACCCAACCAACAATTAGCACTTGTATTTGTAAAAAATACCATGTTAGTTTCACTTCCCAATATTATCGTATTCCTACTGAACTTACTACCAAAACACTTTCTCAAGGACCTATTCCTATGGATACTTCTCCAACTATTAATATTGAAAAAAAACTTTCTAAAATTAAAGATACTGTTCCCAAATCACCTATAAAACAACTTACAACTCAAAATCTTGATCTTAGAGATGCACAGCCTAGAATACTATTTCCAGCCTATCATAAAGATCCAACTCCTACAGCCATTACTCCCCACTCCCAACATTTTCACACTTGTTTTTTATGCAATGCTAAGGATATTCCTTGTGTTAAAATTTCTTCAAATGAACAACATGCACCAGACTACACCAAATGTTGTATCTTCAAGGGACGTTTATTACATCGTGAATGTGCTAAACTTACTCAAGATTTTAAATTAGCTCCTATTCAAAAAAAACTAAACTCAGAACAACTTTCCTTTTGCCATTTTTATTATTGTTTTATGCTTACAAAAAAACAAAAGCTCAATTTTCTTGAAAAACTTGTACAAAGAAGCAAACAAATTAAAGTTAAAAAACAACAACAACAGCAACAGCAACAGCCAAAACAACAACAGCACCTTAAAAAACAACAACCAAAAAGTTCGAAATCCAAACCCAATACCCACAAAAGTCCTTCAAATTTATTTGATTGGTCTACTAACTTCCCAATTACTCCTGAAATGGAACAATATGATAAACTTTCTACCAAACTTGCTCAACAACTTTTCTTTTTCATTAAGCCTTATCTTAAAGATTTTACACCAGGTCAACCTATTAAATCAAATGAACCACAAGGCCAAACTAAACACAATCCCAACAAAGAACCACGAAAATACTCATTTAATTACTTACTTAACAAAATGGCTAATGACAAACCAAAATTTCTTGTTGAATTTATTGATAGTCATAATCTTTCTCTAGACCAAACCATATCTTATCCCTTTCAAGTATACCATAATACACTTAAAAATCTACTTAAAAACTTTACTACTACTCTTTTTACAAAACTAAATTATGCTAAGATCTTTCGCTCACATTACTCCATTCCACCTTATTCAACTTTTAATAGAAACAAAGTTGCAATTAATCTTGCACGCTTACATCTCTATCTACATGACAAATACCAAACAATTGACTATTCTAAATTTATTGAAGATCTTGATTTAAAACCTATTATAGCATCCTTTAATTATACAATTACATATAATAAACCAAATACACCTCTCTTTGATATACAAAATAATAGTAGATTTAATATTCATACTACTTTAAATATACCAACTACTGACTTTCAAACTACTTTTGAAATTCCCTCTCTTAAACCCTTTACCAGAATATTCAACAAATGGTTTGAACCATTTTTTGAGAGATATAAACTACAATTTAATAACATAGACAAACAAAAAACTCAAAATTATATCAAATATCAAATATACCTTAAATTACTTGAAGAATGCAAAAAGTTACTACCTACCTCATATAATCCTTTATCTATTAACTCACTTAAACAACGTTCTAAAGAATCACGCAAACTTGCACTCTTTCACTTACATACCTGTAACCAAGACAAATGCACCATAATTACAACTAAAGAAGATCATAATATTAAATCCCTCTCATCACATTACTTCAAAGAATCTTTTAATACATATCCAGCACCAGAAAATCCAACTGAAAAAATTTGGATTCTCCCAGAGCTTGAACTTGAAATCTTTTCTCAAAACCAGCCAGATGCTGCAACCTTTACCAAACCCACACCTATTACTAAACTCAAAGAACTTGCTACAAAAACAGCAAAAAAATTTGCAAAAGAAAATGATGTATCAGAAACTATTGAACGATATACCTACTACTTCTACTGTTATCTTAAAAACTATCTTTATACTGCTGCAACAAACGACAAAATTCAAGATATGGATCTAAAACAGGCATTAGAATTTCTTATAACTCCTAATATCAATCCACATATACTTGCTAGAGTAATTACTTTCTATGATATTAGACTTCAACCCAAATTTTCTATTAAACAAATTCAAGAAAAATACAATGAAAAATACTTTTCTCAGGCAGAGGAATTCATTATCAATCATTTCAAAATTACAACTCCTATAGCAAATGATGATACACTTTTTTTCACTCCTAATACTATAAACAATAATACTTCTGACAACCAAACCAATTTTCCTTTTCAATAACTTCTTCTGTAGAAAACATGGATGCAGCTACCGCCTCTATAACAACAATGTACTCTACATTAAGTAGGCCATTTATAGAGGAGAATGATGTAAGTAGGCAGGTAGGAAAGCCTATTTACGTGGAAGAACTAATTAACGACGGTCAGACTCAACGTACAGAACAGACTTTAGCTTCTTGCACAACTGTGAGAACCGAGTATACGGCGAGCGCTTCTACAGAAGACAATTACAGTACTTCAGATACCATATCTTCATCTCCCTCTGAAGTACAACTCTCCTCCAATACTTCTCTATTACTAACTACTTCTAGTTCTAACAACTACCCAATATCAGAAATCTATGATGAATCCTTACTTGAAAAAGACTTCAGTGATGAAGAAATTAAACTACCTACAAACTCTATAAGTGAAAGAAACTTCTTCATCAATCCCTATCCTAACCCTCCTGAAATATACAATCCAAAAGCATGCTATAACAAATTTCTTTACTACCATAGACTATGAACACTCCCTTCTCCACAAACTGTAGGATCTTTCTTGCATTATATACAAGAATATTATCCTATGTTTTATTCAAACCAATATATAAAAATTTCTATCAAACCACATTCCCGATTTGACCATACTTTCACAGAAGCACACATATACCTTCCATATGAAAATTTTATACCAGATCACATTATATTTCCAGCTTTTGAAGATTTATTACACTACTCTGATGTTGAACTTAAATCACCCAATAACTCCTCAAATTCCAATTTATCCTATTCTTCTGAGGAACTCTGCTATAACAAATTCCTTAAAAAATATAATCTCCCATTATTGCCACCTTTACAAACACTTAAATCCTTTATAAAGCACTTATTTAGAAACTCATTTTTACTACCATTCAAAATCTCTATTAATACTATAACTCTCGAAGCACATGTATATCTCAACACCCAAGATAAAACTCTTCCAAACCACACTATAATCACTCCTAACCAATATCCTAAACACTATCAGTCACTAATTAAATCATCTTCATTATCTACTGAATCAAATAGCACTTTATTAATGCCAACCACAGGCTCTTGTTCTAATACCCAAGACATTCTGCAAGATCTACATCTAACTATTGTTACACACAATGTTAGGGGTTTTAATATTCCTTCCAAAAGGCAAATCTGGCAAGATTACTGTATGAACCATAACATTTCAATTGCATGCATTACTGAAACTAAAATTTCATCAAAAACAAAACTTTCCTTTTGCAACAATAACTTATTTACCTACTACTGGGCAAACTCTGAGTGCTCAGTAGAAGGTGCTGCAATTATGATTCGCAATAATCTTAAACCTCATGTTCACAGTATTCATACACATCCAGGGGGAGCTATTGCTTTGGACTTGTTTTTCAAAGGTGATATAAAGCTCCGTATTATATCAGTTTACCTTTCATCTACTGATCCATACAAAAGAAATCAAACTCAAAACCAGGTTATTAACTGGATCCTACAGGCTCAACAATCTAACTTACACCCTATAATCTTGGGAGATTTTAACACACATGATAATACAACTAGCTCAGCATCAAAATATAAACTTATTAATTTCCTACATCGCTCAAATATGTTTGATATTGGAGCTCATTACAACAATACACACTATACCTGGTCAAACAAAATTAATCATAGCAGAATAGACTATATTTGGACTGATTCATTTAATATACAATTTCTTCTTTCTTATAATATTAATGACAGCCAAACTAGTACACTTAGTGATCACCTTATTCTTCTTACAACCTGGACATTCCCTAAAGCCTATAGCAAACCTCTACGCCTTCATACTGGTATTAGTCGCAGAATTTTTAATTACAAAATAATGAACTCAGATCAATGGACAGAATATTCTGATCTATTGTCCCAACTATTTATCAAAAATCGTGTTCCACTTTCAACCAATACACAGGAAAGCATTGATACAACCTGGCACAAAATACAACAATGCACCATACAAGCTGCAATTCAAAAGATACCTAATAAAATAACTCGTAAACGAAGCTACAATCATAAATATACACCACACTGTACTGCACTTCACATTGGTCTTAAAAAGCTAGGACACCTGATAAAACTTCTAAAAAGCAACTCTACTTTTTACCTACCTCACATCAATTCGCATATCTTATTTATAAACTCAAAAGCAAAGTGCAATCTTAATCCTCTTATATCTCTTGACCCTAATCAAATTCAAACATGGCTAGTACAAGCACAAAGTATTTGGAAACAAATATACCATGCATACCACTTGGAATACTCTCTTCTTCTTTGTCAACAAATTAATCAAGCCTCTGAAAAAAGATGCGAATCTCTTGTTACTAAACCTACACAAGCTATAAACAGTATACTTGATCGCTATCAACCTCCTGTTCATTTTACAAATATTAAACTCCAAAATCAACTTATTACCGATCCTACCCTAATTAAACAACATATCCAATCACATTTTAATAATTGGACTGCATACAGACCTATTAATCAAAATTTATTTGATAACTTTTGGAATCAACAATATCGTCCACCTTCACATATTAAGTCTGAATGGTATATATCGCTAGCTCTTCCTATAACAGAAGAAGAAGTCACCCAAACAATTTCTCAACTCCCTAATGGTAAAGCCTGTGGTCCTACAGGTATTAGCTATGAAATGATCAAACATTTTAACTCGACTGGTATTACTATCCTTACATCACTTTTTAACCGGTGCCTCACACAAAACTCAATTCCCAAACAATGGAAAAAGGGAAGAATCTTTCCTATTCCAAAAAACAATAAGTTTGATGGTAATCTTAATCTTACACGCCCAATAAGCCTTATTGAACACACCAGAAAAATCTATACCAAAATTATTACCAACAGACTAAATCAAGTTTTTTCACAATATCCTATACTTTCACCATATAACTATGTTGCTCTTCCTGGAAATAGTACTTCTATTCCTATTCATATCCTTAATAACCTTATAGAAGATGCCAACTGCAATCACAAAGAAATATGGCTTCTATCACAAGATATGAGCAAAGCTTATGACTCTGTCAATCCTACTCTTCTAGAACATGCTCTTACACGTCTACTTTTGCCTACTAATATTGTTAATATCCTTTTAAATATTTTAACTGATCGACAAAACAAAGTTATTATTAACTTGGGACTTACACAATCCTATCAAGCCCAAAATGGTATCGATCAAGGAGAAACAATAACACCTCTTCTTTGGCAGATTTACTATGATCCTCTTATTTCATACATATACTCAAATTCACCTGGCTATACAATTGAAACTTCCTGGCTTACTAACCTCAAAAACCTTACAACTGACAATTTACAAACCAAATGTTCAGTTCTAGCATATATGGATTATACTTTATGGATAGTATCATCCCAAACTGAGCTCTCCAAGATTCTTACTATTGCAGAATCCTTCTATTCTATGGCAAACATTCAAGTTTACCCAACTAAATCAATACTCTCCACCAATATTAAACAACAAAACTACATTCCAATTATATACAACAACCATCCTCTTCCTCTTCAACAACCAAATCAGCCTTTTAAGTTTCTTGGGTGCTGGTTCACTTTAGACAACAAACAATTTCAACAGACCAAACTTATTATTGCTGAATCAAGCCAGCTTATACAAATCGCACGTACAAAACAAATTATAGATACTCAAGCATGCTATATTATCAATATCATTATTATTCCTACAATAGAATACTTGATACAAAATATAGTATTGAGCCAGTCAACATATAACAAGATCTTAACACAGCATATAGGATTAATCAAGCATAAAGCCAAACTTAACTGTACAATCCCTACTAGTACTTTACTTCATCCTCAAATTTACAATATTAAAAATATCTGGGATATACAACTTCAACACCACCTATCCAACTTTATTAAAAGATTAAACAACAATAGTCTATTAAGCACTACTACTCTTATTAGGGTCCAACAACTTCAAAATAACCTCTGGTCACCTATCAGTATTTTCTCACACCCTAATTCTACAATTGATGGCCCTAATAAATTAACTACAACCTTTAAAATTATTCAGCTCTTCAAACATCTTAACTGGTCTATTAGCCCTAATACTTACTCTAACATTCCCTTTACAATTAAAGAAGGTTCAATTTCTTTAGAATCTATTCTTGCTACACATCCTAAATATACAACTTTTAAAAAACAAATTCGACATCACCATATACTTTTTCTTGATCAACTCACAACATATGACAATTCATGCTTACTAGATTGGAAACATATTTCACCCAGACTACACAAAATTCCTAAAGGTAGAACCCCCAATGGTTTACCCTTTTAGAAGATAAAGTCACTAGCCACTCCTATGAACGTACTATTTATCCACACATAAATTTACCTTCTACAAACTATTATAGCTATACTACTGGTCATTTTTCAAAACATGCCAAGCTTTGGCTTATTACATTATTAAATGATCAAATTATTATAGGCAAAGCCTTCCGCCAACCAACTGCATCAGACTTTACATTAATAACTCACTGGCAATGCTCTATTCAAACACAATTCACAAACTTATATCCCACTCCACCAATTACTATATCATCATGCAGTAATTATTCTCTTAATACCAAAATAATCCAAAACAAATGTACCATCCTAATACCTACTAGTCATGCTACAAAATTTTTTGGCAGAATGAATTCTGACAAAACAATTAACTTAAATGCTAATTTTTTAGATCTCATATATTCAATCGCACTTAGAAATCCAATTCATATTCCACCACCACCAATTCTTAATATTTCTACTATACAATTTCCTCATATATTCAAGCCAAGTCAAGCTTATGATACTCTTCAGTCATTTCACATTACAATAATAGTTTTTCAGAACTCATCTTTTATACAGATGGGTCTGTTATTAATCTAGGCAATCCCCAATGCTCTATGGGAATTGGTTGGATACAAATAGCTAACCAGAATATTATACATTTCTTTCAAGTACAAACCAAATTTTGGCCATGCTCTTTTAAAACAGAACTACTTGCAATTTTAGCTGCAATAAGTACAGCTCCTAGAAACTGTACTATTCAAATCTATACAGATTTACAATCAGTTATCTCTAAATTTCAAAGCTTAATTAATACTATACCATTTCCAAACTTTTTAAATATACCCTATTGGTCAATATGGAACACATTACTTAATTTAATTAAGTCCTACAATCTTAATATTACCCTGCACAAAGTAAATGCACATGAAGATGACAATTTTAATAATAAAGCTGATCAACTAGCACGCAACCATCATATAGCACCCTATCTTATTTTGAACCCAAGCAATATACACCTACTTCTGATAATTATCCAATGGAACTTCCTATTCGTCGCAGCATTAGAACAATCTGCAGAGCACATATAATTGCATTGTGGACATCACAAAACCACTTTTAGCAATGGAATCAAATTTTACAACTTATTAATTGGAACACTTCATGGTTATATATCAATAATAACCAAAAAATTAGCAACTTTTCACATAGCTTCCAATTCTCTACTCTAAAATCTTTTAGAGTTAAACTATTACTTGATAAGCTTCCTTCTCTACATATTCTTCATAAAAGATATCCTTCATACCCTAATATCTGTCATATATGCCAACAGGCAAGTTATGCCCTGCATTGGGTTACTTGCCCAAATACCAATCTATTACTAGATCTTATAAACAATTCTTTAAACCAAATACTTAGTTCTGACAAACTAGATATTTCTCCAGCTCAGGCCAAAAATCTTCACTCCAAAATTTTAAAACTTGATAGTCTTCAAATTCATCATTTTTCATACAAGCCTTCATTATATTCAACTCTATCAGGTCTTATTCCATTAGAACTAATTAACATATTACAAGAAACTGCCCCATCTTCAAAGTTTGCTCAGTTCCTTACAATTCAATTTTTACTTCATCTCAACCAACAAATTTATACAAAAATCTGGATCCCATACTGTACCTCAAGATCATACTATCAACAAACAATTTCACAAAATTAGCCTACAGACTCTGAATCTTCTATATCTATTATACCTACAATTGATACCAACAATAACGAAGCTATTATAAATAAATCAATTCAGAAAATAGATTACTTGTACCCCCACTGGATTAAATATCTTACACACCCTCAAGTATATTAACTAATAATCAAATCTAGGTAAGCCTTGGCCACTCTGGTTGGTTTAGGCCACAGATAAGTACTAGGTTTACTTTTGTTTATCTAGCTATATGTCTGAGTTCTTTTTCTTAGCATTAGATTTAAACAATGAAATTTTTTCCAACTGTAAAAAGCTTTCATTAAATTTTAATAAAGATAAGAGCAAGGTCTCACCATTAAAAATTAAAAAAAAATAAATTAAGCATATTAACTTTCGTATTATCATTGCAATGATTGAACGCAGACTCCTCATTTAGTCATGTGATGGTCAATCAAAATACAGAAATTGTAATTAGTATTTTTTACTTATTAATTACCTTGAATAACTATGTTCTGTGAAAGACTCCGTTGGAAAAATTTTTAATCATGTGATTGTTAAGATATCTTCGCTCAAAATGGTTTAAACTGCAAAAAAAAACAATATATTTGATTTGGTTTAAACTGCAAACAAAAAAAAGCATTGTATTTTTTTTTTTTGCATGACTTTAAGTCACGAAACTTTTTTTATTTTCATTCATAAATTAAGTGATTTAATAAAATTATAAATTATTAGAAGAAGATCAAAGGAACTTAGTGATTTATTATTTCACAACTAACAAAATAAATTTTTTTGTTACAACAAAAAATCGAAAAATCATTACAATAATAGAGAACTCTTGTACAATTTCTCTGAAATTGGTTATTATAAATTTCAGTGAAGCTAAGATTATCTGTTATTTTTTTATAATCTGATTAAATATACTTTAACGAGTGTATACTTTTCTAATTCACTTGGTAATGTCAAATTCCCTTTATTCAACTCTGCATCTAGATATGTTTGCTTTTCTAATTCACTTGGTAAAATCAAATTCCTTTTATTCAACTCTGCACCTAGATATTTACAGGTTTGTCCAAGACGAATGATTTCATAATTTTGCTTTTTAAATTGATCTGCAACTAAAGATAAAATTCTTATTAGTGGGGTTTTTTTATTTTAAAGAACAAAATTATAATATTGTAAATCATACATTTTTTGATTAATGCAGCTTTATTAATCAATTTTTTATTCAACTGCTCGTTTGATACAAAAAAGATAGCTTTTCAAAAGAATAGAAATTATTAGTATTGAATAATTTTTGAATAAATTATAAAATTATACTATTTGTATTATGAAGTTTTTTATTCAGACGATGGAGTAAAACCTCTCTTTGTACTTGCTAATTAATCTCTTTATTCAGATGATTGATTTTATTGATGAAATAAAACTCTTTGATATTCTCTCTTTGTGCTTGTTGATTAAGTCTTTCTTTCATATGATTGATTTCACTGACGTAATAAGACTCTTGATATTTTAGATGTGTTAATTAATGTTTTGTTAACAAATTCTAGAATTTGATATATTATCAAATTAAAAACAATAATGACCTGCCTGTTTGTTGTTTTTTTCCATAATATTGTGGAGACCTCTTGAAAAGCTCAATGAATCTATTTCTGATTTCCACTCTTAATCTTCACGACCTATTTTTTTAAATTAGACTTTTTTTAAAGAGATTGCTAATTCAATGAAGAATTATACCTCCTAGCAACAGAAATATTATTAGGTTCTTTAATAAAAGCAAAAGAAAGGACAAGAATTATATCTTTTCAAAATTATTAAATGAAAAAGAATAAGCTTACTTGCTTCTTTTTTTTTTTTTTTTTCCAAGTCAAAGTGCCCATTTCGGGGGAGAGCTTTTTTATTCAAGATAATCAGATCTCGGAGGCCCTATATGGTGGGACATCCGACATTTGTACATTGACAAGAGTACAACTAGCCTCACCTGCAACTTTTGGTTGCCTATTTAAGTAGCCACCCGAAGGTTCTACACTAGCTATCATACCTGCAACCCACATACTGGCATCACCTATTTAAACCCTCTGATCCCTGCCTCCTGTTAGTCCGTTTTGTATCACTGGAACTCTGTTTCGGATATTAACCAGTCCTCTTAGGACTAGTTTATCCTAGTGGGAAACTTGGCAGAGTGGTCCCTGTCCCACACAGGTATCACCTACACTTCTGTAGCATACGCATCGATAAATCAAGCCTTTTAACAGTGTTAGCAACGACAAAAACCTCACCAGGAACTGAACGCAAACGTCATAACCAAGGTTCTTACATTGCCGCTGCAGCTGTGAAGCCTTACTATACTAACGAAAAAAGTGAAAGCGTCCTAGTGACTATAATCTTGATGATCTTCTCTATTATTTATTAAACCCAGTATTCAGTAAAACTAAACCTACAGAAGGGAAAAGTTAGCTCGAACCTAAAAAGAAAAGGCAATATAAAGAAAAAGAATACTTATCTTACAAAGACACTTACACTCGGACATCCACAAAAGAAAGAAAGAGTTAATAATTGTTCAAGAAAAAAACAAAAGCAAAATAAATAAACTACTTACAAGATTATTCCGGTCCGGTATTAACAAAAAAAATAAATAAAAATAAATAAATATAAATAATAAAAAAAAATAAAAGTAAACGAAAAAAAAGTCAGATCTACTGATAGATAATTTATAAAGCGATATGCCTGATTGGTTATACAGATATGGATATTACAGATACCCGTGGATACCCGCGGATATCCTTAGGTTATTTGTTTAAAATTGACGGATAATGGTTACTATCCGTAGAGCATTTATGATATCCGGATATACAGTTAACCATGCAAATATCTGGATAAGGGGTTCACGGGTCCATCCTCTACTGTAAAATTGATTAAAGAACAAAATAAAGTGTGGCTTTATTTACTCAATATTTACTTGACTTTTGGCTGTCTTGTTTCTGGAACTTTGTATATTGTTAACGTTCGTTTATTTTTATTTTTTAATTATATTTGTATTGGCCATCAAGTTATAGCTGAATTAGTATTTCTTTTTGCATTCTTAGGCATTAGTGCTTGTCCCAGGACAGCATTTAATTGGATCTTGAGTTGAAATTGTCTCAATGTTATGTTTCAATATTAAAGTAAGTTAATTAATTTTGCTGCATTACTTTTGCCTCACTCAAAAGCAATATTGTTTTTTTTGGCTTTTTTTTTAACATTTATAGCTATAACATCATCAAAACAAACTTACTTTTACTTTTTTGTTTTTACATGGCACTACCTTTATATGTCATAATATAACAATCGTGAATCTTGGAATCATTTTGAGATTAGCAATTTCAATATGGAATTGGTATCCATTTGTTAATACTGGGGTTTTTTCTTATTTGAATTTTATAGGATTGGTATTTTTTCAGGTATATATATAAATAACTTCTTACAATATTGTTTAAAATGTTCAACTCAAGTGTGTTTCAAATATTTTATTTTACATTTTGCAGTCTTTTACGAAATTGAAATTACTATTTACCACTTTGCAAGATCGAAACCTAAAGTTTTTATAAGATATACACCTAAATATTTGCTCGTTTTTATCCTTCTTTGTACTGCAAATTTTAGTTGGTTTTATGACTTGAATTACATTAGATGGTTTTGTTTTTTAGGTACAAAAGGTTTTCATCATTTTTAAATTTATAAATTGATGTCTCAAATTAGAGTATTAATAATAATTTTTATGTTTAAGTCTTTTTTGTAGTTGAACTTAAAATTCATCACTTGGCGAGATCAGGATATAGGACATGCATTTTACTTGTTTATCTTTTTTATCTGTATTTATTTATTGTTGTGTTTGAAATATTTATGTCAGATATATTTTAATAATTGGCAAATATGTGCTTGAACTAAATAAATTCTATGATGAACTAATAAATTTAGTGTTCAGTTAGGTGACAAAAGATTTCTAATTTTCGAAAAATCATTTAAAGCGAAAAATATTTCTGATATAATTTGTTAAACATGTGGTTTGCTAATCAAAATTAAATTTGATTGGCTAATGAAAATCAAATAATGCTACTGATCATTGAATTGCAGAACAGTGCCAGAATCCCTGCTTTGCCGGATTAACATAGTTTTTATATTAGTTAGTTCAAATAAGTAAATTGGATCTATATGCCCAATGAATAATTACAAGAGGTGCACTTAGGGAGGTCTTACTGTATATTGTATATTGATAGTTTGATTTTAAAATTGACATTATTGTTGTAGCTGAATTCGCATTTTTTTTTTGCCATTAGGTATTGACATTTGTTCTAGAATTTAAATCTAGGGTTGAAAATGTCTTTTTAAATATGGCAGATGTTTGCAATATGAATTCATAACTTTCTGTCCTTTTACAATTATTAATTAATAAAAAATTTGAGGCACATATATTCATTTTAAGATTTTGATTTTGGTGTTGAATTTGTATTCATTTATCGGTGTTGGTTGGTTTCTTATTTAAATTATATTGCATCATTTGTTTATTTAGTTATAATCCATTTTTAATATGAAATTAAAAATTTTTGCCTTGATTATTAAATCTTACTAACTGTTGAATTTATTATTAGTTGATTTGTGCAATCAGAATCTCGTGCTTTACAACTATATTGGATTCAGTAACTTTCAATTTGAATTGCATTGGATGACTTTGCTTATCTGGTATATATTATCCATTCAATCAAAATTTTTTGATTAAAATTGTATTTACGCCTTATTCAGAGTTTAAAATTATATTTACTTGGCAGAATTGGGATCTCGTGATATTATAGACCATTTGTTTATTTCTTTTATTTTATGTCATTTAATTTTATTTGAATTGTTTAATTCAAAAATTGATAAATAGGTTATTTGTTTCAGTCCAAATTAAGTTCAATTTACAAATTTAACTTTTCTTGGTCAAAATCAGAATTTATTAAATAAACAAGCATATTGATCCCTTGGCATTAAAATTTTTCAATAAAGTTTGTACTGGACAAATTTCTATATTTCTATTTTTTAAATAATGGAAGCACTTGTACACATTGTTGAATTCATTTGGCGGTTATGACATGGGATCAATTATTTCATTCTAATTTGTAAAAGTGCAGTAACGTGATCATAAATTTGGTCTGCATTATCTAATTTAGGCCGATGGTCATCAAAAAGGAATTGGAATTCTAAATAACCAAATGACAAGGTAGAGATGTGTACTGCAGTACTAATAGGCTACAATTAATTTAATTGTAATGTGTGTTTGGTCATTGGTCATCCTGTGCACTATTAATTTGCGTAAATTTATAATATTAATATAAGAGAGATGAAAAATTCAAAGTAATTGATTTTAGTATTTTATCTTTAATAAAACAGAAATGTGCACTATAAGAATGTGCATGTTTTTACCTATTTTGGTGTGATTCACAATGTGTTTTACCATTTAAATTATCCATATTTTTAGCGTGGTTAAAGGGTTCACAAGCACAAATTCATATAATCACAATCCACATTTAACCCAAATGTTGAAGTTTGCAAAAACAACAGCTCAATATGAAAGTTATTTTACTTTCAAAAACAATAAAAATAATAAAAACTACTCTTATCATAAAATATAGTATATCATATATACCATGGTAATTTCTCTGCAAACAATATTAGTGATAGAAGTAATTTTGTGATAACATATAATCTTCTTAAGCAAAGACATTTAGGGAGCAAAATAAAGTCAAAGTTAACAATTGTATATTACTGTAGCTTTAATAAATAAAATTAGTATAAGTTTTTTAACATCTTTTTTTAATAGAATAAAAAAAAATCACTCAAACCTATTTTGACTTGTTGAAAGAAGTTCCAAAAACTTTACAAAAACACATGTATTATCTTTAGTATTAATTGAAGCAAATAGAAAATTCAGATGGACAGAATTTGATCCTTCGCAAGATGCTAGAACAATTTTAGCAGTACAGAACATTAAAAATGTATGTAAAAAATATTTAAAAGCATTAAGAATAATAGAATAATACTAATTTCTTTATTAATTTAAATTTATTAGTGGTCTACAAATAGCAATAAATTATTATCTGCTATCAGAAATTACATTGAGGATGCTCCAAATCTAGAGCTATATGCTGATGATCCTTTATACTGTTATAATTGATGCTGAAAATATCAAGGATCAAAAAACCAGTTTGTTTAAGAAAGTAAAAGACCTTGATGAATGGAAAAAACTAAATGAAATAAACTTACCAAAAAAAGAGTTACCATTTAATCAACAAGCTATCAAAGTTTGGTTTGAAGAAAATGAAAATGAGATAGAGGAAAATTGTAAACAACTAGTTCAAGATATCAGGCATATTTGGAGTAATTCATATTATCAGGAAAGATCAAGTCTTATAAATGAATCCACATTTACACATGATATCTTGTCTTTGTCTTCAATCATTAATTTCATCTCATTTAGATTTTTTAAGCGTTGGGATCAAGCCAAAAGTATTTCAGCAAAGGAACATAGAGTTCGAATTTGGTGATGTAATTGGATATATTATTGGAAATAATAAAACTCTTTTTGAAGTTTTATTTGTAGAAGTATCATATGGACCATTTCATAAAATCTGAAACCCCATATAGATAAAGATAAAATAAAGTTAGGTAAATTGGGTAAAGACTCGATTGACCGAACTAGTAGATTATTGTACACAAAAGAAATTCTGATTATTTTGGCCCATTTATTTCAAGATGAAATTTTTTTTATTTTATGGATAAAAAATTTTTACCTGCATATAGGAAATTATTAATTGGACATATTTGAATTCCATTGTTTAAATGTTTTATAATAATTTACACAATTTTTTTTTAATATTATGGGAAATTCGAGTATATTTATCTCATATATTTGATTCATTTTATAACAATGTTAACAATACAAAGTTTAATAATTCAGAAGCAAATAAAATAAAAACATTGGCTTCCCCTTTAAAAGCTCACAAATAATTTTCAACAGCCTTTTGTATTTTGGTGATTCAAAAAGTATTCGCCTTATTAAATGATAAATAAAAAATATGTTAATAATTTATTGGCATATATATTCATTTCAATAATATTTTTCAAATAAAGTGATTATGGATTTCGAATTATAATAATTCACAAAGATATGACTAGAGATAGGCAAAATGGTATTTTTCTACACCATGCATGCGCATGGTATGCTGTATGCATGCATGCATTTTCTATGCATTATAGCTAATTCTGGTCAGAAGTCTGCAAACTAGTCTAAGTCTAAATATTTTATATGTATTTTTTGATGCTGAACAAGTTTACTTAGTGCAAGAAGTAAGAATTAATTAGTAAAAATTTGTGAATCATAAGATTTTATAGAATTTTATTAATAAAATTTTACAAAATCTTATGATTTACAAAACTTTACTAATTAATTCTAACTTAATTTACTAAGTAAACTTGCTAAGCACCTAAAAATACATTAAATCGGCTAAGTTGTTTTTATTTTACTTGAAATTTGGAGAAAAGATGCATAATTTTAGATTTTTGATCAAAAAAGTCAAATTTAAGCATCTTTTCTCCAAATTTCAAGTAAAATAAAAACAACCCTGCCGATTTAATGTATTTTTAGGTGCTGAACAAGTTTACTTAGTGCATTAAATTAGAATTAATTAGTAAAATTTTGTGAATCATAAGATTTTATAGAATTTTATTAATAAAATTCTATAAAATCTTATGATTCACAAAATTTTACTAATTAATTCTAACTTAAAGGATTAAGTAAACTTGTTCAGCACATATAAATACATTAAATCAGCAGAGTTGTTTTTATTTTACTTGAAATTTGGAGAAAAGATGCTTAAATTTGTCTTTTTTGATCAAAAATCAAAATTATGCATCTTTTCTCCAAACTTCAAGTAAAATAAAAACAACCCTGCTGGTTTAATGTATTTTTAGGTGCTGAACAAGTTTACTTAGTGCGTTTTGTTAGAATTAATTAGTAAAAATTTGTGAATTTTAAGATTTTGTAAAATTTTATTAATAAAATTCTATAAAATCTTATGATTCACAAAAATTTACTAATTAATTCTAACTTTATGTACTAAATAAGCTTGAACAGCACAAAAAATACATATAAAAATATTCAGATTCAGTTAGTTTGCAGACTTAAGTTTGAGTCTGGTTTAAAGTTTGAAATTAATAAATTTTAGAGTCTGAGTTTGGTCTGATTCCAGATCAGACTCGGATTGGACCAGATCTGCACTGGATCTAGAAGCACTAGTTACACCAAATTAGTTATTTTGGTAGCAAAATTATAAAGTTATTTATTATCAATTATTTTTTTTGTATAGGCATATTAGTATTAAATTGCTTAAACCATCCATGCGCATGCATACATGCATGCATGCATGCATCATGCGCATGGTGCCCATCTCTAGATATGACTATTAACCTTATATGAGAATTAAACAAATCTGCCTCAAAATTTGAAGGTGATCAGAAGTGCGCTTTCTCAAGGGTACTGGATTTCTTTGTTTGGAATTATTTAATTTTTTTTAGGACTTATTTTCATGCAAGATTCTAGCAAAATAACTCACAAAGATATAATCCATTGACCTTATATAAGAATTAAGCAAATCTGCCTCAAAATTTTGAAGGTGTTCAGAAGTGCACCTTCTCAAGGATGATGAATCTCTTTGCTTGGAGTTATTTATTTGTAACCTTGAGTATAAAAATATCTTTCATCATAAACTAAATAGTAATTCAATATAAATTTAAATTTTACCTTGTAAATCTTTTTTTTGTTTTGATTTTCATATTAGCCAATCAATCTAATCAAGAAATTTATATTAATTATATAAATAACATTTCTACTCTTGATTTGATAACAAATTTAACAATCCAGTGATGAAAAACTTACTAAGTAAAGCAATTTTCCTAATTTGTGATAGATTAATGTTTTATGATACTTTATTATTTGAATCTTTTTGAACACAATTAAGAAAGTCGCCGAGTCTTGAGAGTTTTGGTCTGCAGGATTTGAGATGTCAGAAAGCATATGAGTAAAACATTTCTTTAAAGAACCATTTAGCGAGAAAAAAATTATGGAAGTTGTCGAAAAAGTTTGTTAGAAAAGAACTAAAAAAAAATATAATACTCGTAAATATAATGAATTGGGAATTAGCATGTAAACAAATGCATGCAGATCAACATGTGATCAGGGCAAGGACTCCATGTCCGGCACTTGCGTTTTTTGGATATTATCAATCTGACCTATTCCGATTTAGACCACATTAATCTAATTTAGGCTGATGGTTATCAAAATTTTAATATAGCTGGAAATTAAGTGCAGGACAACCTGAATCGGATTGGCAGAAACAAATTTCTGACCATAATAGACTATCACATGGCACTAAAGATGCTTTTGAGAATTTTTCCATCAATGGTAGCGAAAAAAATATGAATACGAAGAATTGATGAAAATTTTTTGCCTTAACATTAAAGGCAAGTTATATGGAAAAGATTAATATTTTCATTATAAATTTCTTATTTGGTTATTTTATATTAGGATGGTATCTATCAATTCATGTTTTTTCCAAATCCAAAGAAGGATATTATCAGTTTGTTAAGATGCGTCAGACTGAGATTCCCTGTTTGAAAGCAAGCCTGATTAAGTATTTGAGCAGATGCAATTATTGTTAGAATTATGACTATGTTTACTATTCTTTATTTTATTAGATATTTGCGCGTTTTAACTTTTAATTTATATGAAAATTTGTAATATTTTAAGACTGCTGTTATTTCGATGGCTAGAATGCTATTTTTACAATATGCATCAAGATGTTATAAAAAGCATAAGAGTAATGTTTCTGCGTTAAACACATGTTTGCAACAATTGGAACACCTAAAAGCATTAAGAAACGATAATACAATGCTATTACTTAGGGGAGTGCCATTTATCAGGTGATTAGGGTCTACTAAGTAACTACCCCTACCCCCACCAGATAATAAATACTGCAATTTGATTGGCTAAAATTTTTAAAATTTCAAAAAAATTTTAAAATTTAATATTAAATAAAATTTGAATCAATGATCCGTTTTGGACAATTTTACTACCAAAATGTTCGTCTCAATGAGACGATTCCAACGAGCCTAAAATTTTCTAAATCCAATTACTGGTTCCCAAGATCGTTATAAATTTGTATTGCTTTAATTATATTAGTTTTGTATATATTAAAAATTATTTTTAAAGTTCTTATAAACTTTAACATTGAATAACTTGTGAACCAGTGATCCGTTTTAGATGATTTTACTACCAAAATGCTC
>QKWP01000402.1:193861-214308 GCA_003550325.1 Gigaspora rosea | reverse complement strand
ATTGGCCGACTATATAAAAATCCGTGACGGAAATTACATATGAAAATCACTATAGGCGAAATGTGGCGTGCTTCCATCTAAAAGTTTTTTTCTTACTAAGTTAACGATACATGCCCACTAATTGAAAGTTGTAGAGCTCGTCTAGACGCATCTAATGGTGGTTAGATCATCCAAATCGGTCCAGTGGATGGTGAGAGATCGTTGAAAAACGATTGGCCGACTATATAAAATCTCTATGTAAAACAATGTTGATATAGAGATTTTATATAGTCGGCCAATCGTTATTCGACGATATCTTGTCATTCACTGGGCCGATTTGGATGATCTAACCACCATTAGATGCGTCACTACGAGCTCTACAACTTTCAATTAGTGGGTATGTATCGTTAACTTAGTAAGAAAAAAACTTTTAAATGCAAGCACGCCACATTTCGCCTATAGTATTTCCGTCACGGATTTTTATATAGTCAGCCAATCGTATTTTGACGATAACTCGCCATCCACTGGACCAATTTGGATGATCTAACCACCGTTAGATGCGTCTTGACGAGCTCTACAACTTTTAATTAGTGGGCATGTATCATTAACTTAGTAAGAAAAAAACTTTTATATGGAAGAACCCACATTTCGCCATTCTCTGGTTGACAGGCGGATTATCAATTAAAAAATTTTAAAAAATTTTAGCCAATCAAAAGTTATCCACTATTAGGACCTGATAATTTTCTGACCCCCCACCTACCTAAAAAATCAGGTGATAAAAGGCGCTCCCCTTATAGTTTTAATGAGCTCTCAAATGTGTAGAATTTAAATATATAATATTCATTGAATTTGGTTGTTTAGTAATTTTAAAAAGTGTCTTTGGATTAATTTTTTAAAAACTAATCAAATTGTTGCATTTGGAAAATTGATATTGAGCCAATATCTTATGGTTCTCAAAATTCAGCACTTTAAATGACATATAACACTTTAAGATAACAATTCTAAATATACTTAATTTTCTTGAAGTAATTTTGTAAGTTATATGTATAAAACTCAAAATAAAATTTATAAGTTAAAAATAAGAGTACCCAATCTATTATTAAAGTTTTTGATATATTCTGCTTGACTTGCATTCAAAGCTTGGACACGTAAAATTTTGAAAATAATTTTTTGAAAGAAATCGAAAATTTTTGTCAAATCGAATAGATTTCATCCATTGGAATCATATCTGATACTAAGCCTTCTTTTTTACTGCATTGCCTTATCAATTTTTTGAAATTTGGCTAAATTTGATCAAAATTTCTCAAAATTTGGCCAAATTGAAATTTTTTATAAAATAATATTATTGGACGAGTTAAACACTAAATAAATTTCATACTAACTTTTTTGAACTAACTTTTTTATTTTATTTTTTTTTTAATATTAGGGTTGTAGCTTCTGCCCCAAACTTTATTAATACTTAAGCAAATTGACATATAGTGGTACCTTTTATACATACATGTTATATACAAGTATTGAGACTAGGGCTTCAGGCTATGAAACCTTTTATCCATGGCTAAAACCCACCAGAGCCTTCAATATTCCTATTTATATAGTTGACCTGGATTTGTACGTCCCTTTTTAACCAACAATCAACATTCACATGTTCGCTATTTTACCCACATTTCCTAGTTCATCACTTCCAATTTGGTGTGTGTTGCCAGGTAGGCACTTTATACTTTCAAGTTGGTGTACCCGAAATCTGGTTACCCAAAAAATCCCTTACTAGCATACTTCTTGGGGGTTCGTATCTCAAGCCATGCAGCTGCCTCTACCACATGGGTAGGTATCTCAAGCTGCATGCTGCTGCAACCAGCCGGTTTCCTGCGACTTGAGGACCCAGAATTTAACGTTCTGAATTTGGAAATGTGCGAATGACTGTACTTCCTGCTATGGTGGCGAGGTTCCTGGGCATGTTTCACAAATGCTTCCAGTGACGAATATAGTTGGATAGCATCATGAGACTAGGGGAACCAGTTACCACTACATGCACTTATACTAGCATATACCCGTATTGGTGGTCCCAGATTTTCTTAATGTCCAAAGACTCACATATAGGTATGCCCAGAGCTCTGTTGGGTCTTGACACATACACGCCTCTATGCTTCCACTTCTTATTGGCTGAATAGTTCCGTCTGCCCTTGCGAAGTTCACTAAACCCCAGTACTTGGTCAGTTACTCTTTGGATCCTTTTCTCTAGTCATTTCAGACTACCAATCCAGTTGGCCTGGAAGGATCAGTCTGCCAGGCTTTAGGTGCCTAAGGTCTCCCTTTCCTTGGTTTATGCTTTTATAACACATGCCCTTTTCCTCTGGTGTGACTCCGGCAGCCAGATTGGTGGCCCCTTTTTTATAGAGGCACTTGTCCGTCCAGATTTTCTGGTCAGTTACCGCTAAGATCCTTATTCCTGGTACTGTCGAAAGTCCAGCTACCTCTCTACTCGGGCTTGCCAAGTGTGTTTCAATTGTTCTGGTCCCTTGGATTTGTCTGTGTAATTTATACAACTACGCCAAAGCTCCCATTCAAGATGGTGGTACCAAGATTACAAGTAATATACCCGACCAATCGATGAACAAAGTTTACCGTAACATAGGCCTATTTTCCAATTTGTCTCTATTGGGATTTGAACCCTAGACCTGCCGCTTGGGGGTAACAACCAGACAGCTTCTCTATGTCACCACACCCCTTAACTAACTTTTTTATACTACTGTATCCACATGATTATAAATTCATATCAGACATAAAGATAATCTATACTTGAAAATGAATTTTAATAATACCAATTTATTTAAAACTTCTATTATTCTCATTTTTAGAATTGACCGCAACATACAACTTTATTATTAAACTAATATTTACTAAGTACACATAATTATTTGGATCTGAACAATCACGAGATTCGCTATGTAATCAGCCAATCACAAATAAAAATTAATACCATAAAATCAATTGCTGACCGCCGTTAGCAGTTTTTGATTTTAAAATAGCAGAAAATTTTTATTTTTACATATAAGTTATAAATGATAGTATTATAACTGATTTTATTTTTACATATATAAATAATTAGTATTATAATGTCTTTAGTGTTAGAATTGGAAAATTTAAGCGTATAAAATGGTACAAAATTGGTATAGTTTTTTGTAAGTTTTAATATTATTTTGTCACATATTTTTAATTAGTTAATAATGTATTATATACCAACTAATTTGAATTTACTGAATCATAAACTTTTCTATAGATGCAGTACCATAATGGTTAAAATTTATTAAATTTTTTCTCTTTTGTTATCATATTTCAAATTTAATTAAAATGCTAAAATAAGTTAAATAATTTTTTATTTATACAAAACATGTATTTATTCAAAGCTTATATGACTCTCATAAGTACATCCAAAAATTAAAACAGCCATATACTAAATTTGGCTATAAATCATTTATATCTTTTTTTTGTTTGTTCAACTGCATTACTCACCTTTTCATCTTTTAGATCATCTATTTTTTTATTCAATTCATCTATTTTTTTATTCAGATCATCAATTTTTTCATTCTTTTCATGCTTTTCTTTTCTTAATTCATCAATTGTTAATAGCAATTACTATCAACTTGATTTTTAGCAGTGATTATTTCGTTAATTTCTACTTTTAATTTTTGATTTCTTCTCGTTTTCCACCTTCTCATATTGTAATTTGACAATGTAAAAGAGTACTTTGAAGTGAGATCCATATATATTTTTGGAGCTCCGAACGGTTTGCTTCGAGGTCGAGAACCTTATTTTTTGATTTTTGAATTTGTATTTTGAGGTCTTGAATTTTATTTTTTGCTTCTGAATTTGTGCTTCAAGTTCTTTGGATGACAGTTTAAGATTCACATTTTCTGTTTCGAGGACCCAAATCTTATTTTTTGATTCTTTTATTGTGATTCAAGTTCTTTATGAAACAATTTAAGGTTTACTTGTGCTGATTCGAGGGCAGTATGTTTTGACAATAAGTTGGAATAGGCTTCTTGAAGCACTCATTTTTAGATTTTAAATTGGCAAACTGGGTTCCTAATACATCATTTTTTAGCCTTAGGTTGGTATTTTCTATTTCGAATGATTTGGCATTTGTAAAATGGGTTTTCTACAAAATATATAATTGTTATGACTTGTATTTATTACTTAAATCTTAAATATAAATATACTTGTTCGAATAATCCAATTTCTACTAATTCGAATAGTCTTTCATTTGACTAACAAAAATAATATATAAGAATTAGTCATCATGATTAAACATAAATAAAATTTATAGCTACTTATGTAGTTTATGATATCGATAAAATCATAATTTTTCTATAGTATTTAAATAATTTATTAGTATTTATAATAGTAAATCGATTATTTAGTGTTTATTACCTTTATAATATATTTACGTGCAAGAATTATTAAGATAAAAAATGCAAGAGCCCAGTAAATATATTTTTTATTTTTTTGGATGCTATTATTAGTGCCATTAACTAATAGAAAAAAAGATTGGGATTGTTGTGGCTGTACAAACTATTAACGTAACAATCATTACCATGCTCTAGATCTTTATTTATTTCTATATTTGGATTTAGTTGCTTGTTATTAATTACATTGTGCTGACTCAGTTGACAATGGGAATTTGGTAGTAATACCAACACATTTAGGTTTTGTTCTGCGATAGGCCAGAAAGAGGAAGGCTGATTATCTTGGACTACTGGATCAATGAGTAATACCAAACTATCTGGAAACTGGTGTGAATGGGTATATTGTTCTGCTCAAAATGATTTGATGCTAATGAATCAAATGAATCTTCTGAATAATTCGAGTATTGACTAACAGGTAACTCTGGGCAAGACTTAGAAATCGATGATTGAAGTGTCTTTGTAGAGCTGCTCCAATAATCTTTCATAAAAATTTGTTTACGGGGTTGTTTCTTTAGTTTTGATTTGTTATATAATTCTATTTATTATTTAAAAATATAAACTAAAAAAAATCATCATCTCTAGATAATTAAAATAATGAATTCTTATACCATTGATAAATTTCTGAGCTGCCAAAAAGAAATCATCGCCATATTTGTTTGTATCTTTAATGCTTTTTAATAAATCATAAATTTCACTTGATTGTCTACTAAATTAAGAGATTTTATTAATTTTCAAACTAAGAGGTGGGTTCAGGAAATGCTGAAGATAATTTTGATAACTTTCAGATGTTAAAGAGTTTTTTTTAATATGTGAATTTTGATTTTACTCATTGCAAAAAGGTTTCAAAATTGATATCAAGACTTTTAGATCACACTTTCTTTAAATAACAATCAAGCAAGCGCATGCGTTTCTAATCAGTTCATACCTACAGAAAAACTTCTTAAAGTGGGAATTCAATGGATGAACTGCATAAAGGTCAGTCAATAGACTTGTAGTTTGGTGGATTTCATGTAAAATAAACTTTTTCAGATTTCAAAATCGTGTGTTTTGGTAAGAATATTGTATCAAATCACAATCATGATATGTCTAATATGGATATACAATTCATGAATATAAACTGCATGATTTATATTAATACATAAAAATTATATAATGTGGGCTAGAATTTTGTAAATTAAACAGATTAATGTAAATTTAGAATGATTACGTGGCCTTTCATATACTTTAAGAACTATATTGAACTTATACCAATTAATAGACTTGTAGTTTGGTGGAATCACATGTAAGATAAGCTTTTCAAGCTTCAAAATCGCGTGCTTTGCCCTAAAAAAAGACCATTTATAAATTTACTATCTTTTGATCAAAACTATAATATAAAAAACTATTTTAATTTAAAGTTCAATTCATGAATATAGAAACTGTATGATTTATGATTTTTTAATACTAATTTGGTACTATTTTTAACGTTAATATAAAAATTACTCTAAGCTTAATTCTGGTTTTTATATAACTGATAAGTAATATAAATAATTTAAATTTATATATTTTATAAACCGTTTTGAAAGCACTTGCAGAATTCAATTGTAAATCCTTGTATATTGTTCTAATTTCAATCTTTAAATAATTCTACTTGGCAATATTTTCAATTGACCCATTCTGACCGTAATTGGTCAAAAGTCATGGGAATTTTATTTCAAAATAAAATGAAAATAAAACTAATTGAAGAGAACTAAATACTGGTGTGTAAATTTATTTATATTACTTTATAAAATCTGAAATTGTAAATCATGCAGTTTCTACGTATAATTTTTACAATTACAAATTGAACTTAATTAAAGTAGTTTTTTATACATGTATTTATACTAATCCTTAAATCATATTCAATAAAGATTATTAATATATTTACTTTAAAATTATTTATACAACTTTCGTATGTGTTTTAATTCTATTATATATGATCTATATCATATCTTGCCTCAAATATTTGGAATTCACAAAACATGGCTATAATCTAAATACAGAAAAAAGACTATGGGGGTATATCTAATTAGATCCAGGCTTTGAGACGCGCCTATTATTTAAAAAGTGAGATTGAATTGTCTCAACATCAATTTTGATCATTATGAGTTGCAAAATTAATGCCCTTTTTGTCATTTTATTTCTGCTAGGAATAGGAATTTTCGTAGGCATAAAAATTCAAATTTTATTGACTGAGAATGAAAATATCAATATGAAGATAAAATTCGTGCCAAGATGAGATGCTATTGTTTATAGAAAAATGAAATTCATCGATGTGATGAAAAATTAAATACAGTTGGTGGTTATTTTTTTCCTATGTTTTTTTTTATTTTTATATTACAAATACTTTATTTTATATTAAAAAGAGTGATAAAATGTATTAAAATATGAATAAAATTCATTGATGTTATAAAGAAATAAACAAATGCAAGGATTTGGTTTGTATTCCAATTTTTTTTTATTTACATATACAACACGAGATTGACTTTATTTTACTGTATTTAAAAAGAGCAAGTATTTGGTTTGTATCCAAATTTTTTTTATTTACATATACAATATGAGATTGACTTTATTTTACTGTATTTAAAAAGAGCATTATCAAAGATAAAATATGTGATAAAAAAACTTCAAATGATCAAATTAGAAATTGACAATTACAAAGATAAGGTTTGTATTATTTTTCCATTTTTTTTATTTAATATTACATTGCAGGACTGACTTTATTTATGCTAAAAGTGTGATAAGATTATATTAGGATGTGAAAAAGTGGTAAACAAATTTAAAAAATTTTCAATTGGGCATAAATTCAGTATTCTATATATATAAGCCTTTTCATGTCATTGAATATAAGATAATATCTCAATGATAGGCTTTCACACCTATGCATTTTGCCTCTGGAATTTTATTTTTTGAAGAAAATATATTAATAAAGAACTCTTATAAATATTTTTCATTTTGTTATATTTGTTTGTTTAATATGATTTTTATTAATCTGAATCGAAAACATTTGAAAACTTACTTATTGCCAAGACAAGTGACATGAAGTATCTATAAGGTCTCATCCAAACTTTATAGTAAATTGTCATTCTGAACATTTTTACCTTCTTTTGTTAATTACTATCAAAAATTTTAAACAATTGCATAGTTTGTAAAACTCAATTAGAGCAATCATATAAACCAAAGAAAACACTGATAATTTTTCCAAATCATGATCATGGCCAGAGACTCATAAAAATTTGTATATAAATTAATACAAATTAATGCAAATTTATATTGATTATGCAAATTAACAAATTTCTAGAATAAACTTCAAGTGATATTCTATAAATTTGATTGGCTACTAGTGTCGGATAGTATGAGAATTAAGATTCTGAAAATTTCTGAAAGAGAAAATGAATGAATATAAAAAGACTAGAAAGTTAAAACAAAAATTTGGATAAATTTTTTGATAATTTCTGAAAAAATCACAAATTAATACAATGTTATTTTATTATTGCAAATTAATACAAATTTTTGCAATAATGCAAATAAAGATTTCGTATAACACAAAAAATTATTTGGGTCTCTGATCATGACGGAGCAGATCAGATGACATCTTGTTTTGTTTTACATTAAGTTTAAAATTGTGGGTATGTTAGAAAGTATTATATAGATAAAATCACCTCCCTACATTTTTTGTTAATGCTCTACTCTCTTTTTTCGCTTTATCAGGCTGATTCTGGTTTATTAAATTTTAACCACTTTAATTCCATTCTTAGAAATCAAAACATAATCTTAATTGTTTTTATTAATTACAACAAACAATAGAATTTAATTACAACAATTATTTAACAAAGTTGTCTAACATACTACATGTATTTATTACATTTTTTTCCTTTATTTGTTCTATAATAAGTTTTAAATTTTTAGCTTTTAATTTATTTATCTTTTTATTCTTTGATTTAATTTTTCATTTCGATTATCGATTATAGCAATAAATTTTTTCTACTTTATCTTTTTTTTCATTTGTTTCTGTGATTTCCTTTTCCAGATTCTTAATCACTTCTTTATCTTTTTCGATTTTAGCTAGCAAAGTCGTGTACTGATCGTTAAGGGTTTTAAGATGTGCTTCAAGGCTTGTTAGTTGTATTTGGAAGTCGAATTTCTTCCACTAAGTTCCTTGATTTTTAGTTTAGATTTTGCTATTTGTACTTCGATATTTGTATTAGCAGATCCGAGGTTTTCGCTATCTTTTTCAAGAACTGCATTTTTTGATTTTAGTTCTGTGTTATTCTTTTCATGACCTTCAATTTTAAATTTCAAGGGTAGTAATTCGTGATTTAAATTATGCATTCTTTGTTCTTATGTTTGTATTTTCGGTTTCGTATTCAACAATTTTTATTTTCTGGTTTCTGCATTCTGTGTCTATATATTTGTATAGATCGTAAATCAGTTTAGGACATCCATTCGCAAAATATTGACATTAAGTTTCATAAATGTCGTCTAGTAGATTAACATTTGGTATTTCGTTGTTTGCTATTTTTTTTTGGGAAGCCATTATCAAATTGATAATTGTGTACAGAAATGTCCTTTACTTAAATAAAGATCAAATAAGCGAACACATAGATTTTATCAATACATACCACTACGGGCTTTGTCTGTATTTAGTCTATAATCATATTAACATTAAGGGTACAATTTCAAGACGTTAATAAACTTCTTAAAGTGGTGACCCATTCCAACAAATTTAGTCGATGCGACTAAAGTCACGGTATTTCATTTTCAATGAAACTAATCGAAGAGAACTAAATAAAACTCATATCATATGATTTTATTATTTAACTTTTAACAAAATAATTTTTGTCAAAAAAATCATAAAACTAATTACAGCAACAAAACAGTAAAAAGGCTAATAAGAAAGTATACAATGATAACAATCATAGTTATTTGAAAAATTTATAATATAAAAAAAAGGACTAATTAGTAAGTATAAAATGTGGTAGTCATAGCTATTCGGAAGTAGAATTTATAATGATTTTGATTTAAATGCTTATTCAAAGAACAATGAATTTCATCATCGTATATTTTCAAATTTTCTAATATTCTATTATTGTTACATTGATTCGTTGTCGGATTAAGTAAAAGTATATAATAACAGATCTTTATCTAATTAAATAAAAAAAAATATATATTAATTTATACTGTATAGCATAGCAGAAACTCATATTTTGATAGAAAATCACGGGTTATAACATTTGTGTAATTGGCTAATTGATGTAGATCCAAACGTGATTATTGACCAATCAAATCAATTAAAAATTCTTTCGATACGTGAATTACGCAAAAAGCTGAATTTATTATTTATAAAAGTAAAGCATTTTTAATACTAAAGTAATTTTATTATATTTTTCGACTATTAGATTTTACTGAAAACACGTTACATCTAGCATGTTACTACTATATAGTCTATACTACTGTAATTAAATCACCTATCGTATTTATTATACTACATATTAGAGGTAGTTGGATATATAATACGTATATGTGTCGTAGTTTGGGTAAAATAAATCATGTTAAAGTATTTATAATGCATAGCCTGTTTAATAAATGTATAAAATTTTATATTAGTATAACACTCATGGTTTAACAATTTATAAATCTATTGTTTGGCTTCATAATTTAAACGTAGTAGAACCTCAATAAACTCTGCCAATTACTAAATGCCCTACCTTTGTTCTTATGAAAACTCTTTGGGGAAAGCGATTGAAAACGATTGGAAAATATTTGCTGCTAAAGACACTCAAAATAAAAAAATTTTACTTATCAACATGTGCACCTTAAGTTTAACTTATTATAGGTAAATGGATCGTGAAAATGCCGGGTTTTAGACTACAATCATATATTAGATTTTCAATTGTCCATATAAATAATTTGTGTAACATTACTGTCAGAATCTATCAGATACGAGTTTCTGCTATGCTATACTGTATACTTTTTTTTACGAATTATTTAAATCAATGATTTACTTGATCATACAAAATTGTTTCTTCCGTCTCGTAAATCATTAGGGCTTTGCTTAAAATTTCTAGAAGTTCAGTTCCTAATTTGCATTCAGATAAAATTGTTATATATATAAAATTACTATATTAGTCTATAATTATATGGGCTAGGTGCTGCAAAAAGGGACAAAATTGACAATTTTTTCAAAAGGTATTTTTTTTATATAAATTAATTTAAAATAAGATCAGGATCATTTTTCACTTAAGAGCAGTGTCATTAATCACCTGATTATTTTTTATCAGAGGCCTACCCCCTTCCTCTTCCTTAATATATAAATAGTCAGGTTCTTATATATAATTTTAACTTTTTTTACCCCCTCCTACCCTAAAAAATCACCTGATTTTTGTTACTCCCCTAAGACACAAAGGTGGTTGTGTTAACAAAATTTTGCAATATAGCTCCTTAAAGTTTGCATTTTAATATGATCTATTATAAGATTTACAACATAAAAATTGATTTTCTAAAGATCTTTTTTTTTGTCAATTTCGTCCCTTTTTGCAGCATCTAGCCCATATTAAAATCATATTGTCCGAAGCTTTATGTATAAAAAATCATTCTAATAATTCTCTAAAAAATCTACTACCAAGAAGTCAACAAACTTCAAAAAGGAATTCAATGAATGAATGAACTGCATATACTGTACTACTACAGATATTTAGTCTTTATCATGTCAGATGAGTAACCCAACCCACGCAATTTTTTTATATAAAAAGATTATATGGTCTCATATCTATCTGATACTGATAACAACCTACTAGCCAATAAACTTCATAATTCATTTATGCGCATGATATTTTACTTTGTAAAGGTGAATCTCATGTAATATAAACTTTAAATTTTTTGTATAATACTGGTATTTAGGAAGTAGGCTTTAAAATTATGTATCTCAGTAAGAACATTGCATAATATCATATCAAATCATCAATCACACCTGATACTGATATGTCTAATATGGTGTTTTGTTTGAATATTGCTCTAAAAAAAGAACGAAAATTCCAACTGTTCATAAATTTACTAGATTATTTCTTTTGAATTATACCAATCAAAATTTTGTATTTCACTAATATGAAAAACTACTTTAATTTAAAGTTCAATTCATAAATAGAAACTGCATGATTTATGATTTTCTATCCAAATTTAGTACTATTTTTAAAGCTAATATAAAAATTACTCTAAGTTAATTCCAGTTTTATATCAGTAATATAAATTAATTTAAGGGTAGGGTATCTCATATGATTTGCAATATAGCAAAAATAACGGACATGCTGCATATTGTAGACATTCATGTAACTAATCTAAAAATAGTAATTTATTATTTATTAGCCAATCAAATTATTTTATGCCTACAAACGTATGAAGACTAAAAATCTTTGATTTTTTTATTTTATACAATCTTACTATTATAATAAAAAATTTTATTTGCAATAAGTTTTAAATACTTGTTACAAACACTTGCGCACAAAAAATCCAATCTTCCAAATAGTTTATATATTATATTTAATACAGTTCTAAATATTGTCTAATCTATAAATAGATCTCTTAATAAACACGAAAGGTTTCTAATAAACTTTCAAAAAATTCTTAATTACAAATAATTTTTATAATATCATTGGATATAAACAAGTGACCGAAGTTATATCCTGTAAAAGTTAAAGAAAAAAAACTGTTTGTTAAAAAAGTTTACTTGACATGCGCATTTTTGAAGCCACATGCCAAAGTTAATACTATATTGTTTCTAAACAAACCTCTTTTTAAACAGTTCATTTAACGAAATAACTGTTTACTAGCAAATACACAACCTTTAAACAACTGAAAAAATTTCTTTTTAACAATATTAGACCGTGAGTTAAAATTCTTTAACAGTCCCGAGTTTGCGCAATCTTTTATAGGGACTGAATCCGTGATCTGCATAAAATTACATATGTGTAACATCATATAAGATACTCTAGCCTTAAATGTTACATATTTATAAACTGGTTTTAAGAAAAACTGGATAATATTATATATAAATATGTTTAATACTAATAATATACAGTAATCAAATAACTTTAGTAAAACTCTTTCCCGTACATCTGTAAATCCCTAAGTAAACAAAAAACAGCGCACAGCAGGAAAGAGAAAAGCATATAACAAACACTGATAACTAAGTGAAGGACCTAGGTCGTACCATATGACTCTCTCGGACACTAGATAACATAGGGAAAAGGAAAAGGTCAATAGTACTTGGCACACCTGCTATATTTAACCCTTTGTTGCCGACTAGGTCGGCAACACGGTACGACGAAAGCACAGACATGAGTGAGCCAACTAGGCTATCTATGAGCCACATGGAGACTGATCTGCCAGATGAACAGTATGACAATGAGCAACATGTTACAAAGAAAATCTGTAAGCAGAAGTCCCTCCCAGACCCCACTATAAATGATATTAAAAGAACCCCGGCCATTCCTCAAGACTCAAATGAAAAAAATGAAAAAAGTGGCGAAGTCAGTTCACCCCCTCAAAATGCAGAAATGACATCATCGATAAACATAGAATCAAAACAAACTACTTTTGAACAGGGCCCTAGCAAAGCACCTGGTGCATTACCAAAAATAGAAGAAACCCACATCTTGACAGAAATTGAACATCAATTAGGGTACCAATCAGAGCCGAACCTAATCCACATAGTACAACAGGTGCCCCAGCACCAAGAACCCGTTCAACAATCACGTGCACCAGCCAATACTATTGATGGTATGGATCTAAATTCGAATCATGGGGAAGCTTCAATAGATACGATATCAGACGGGGGAGACAATACAGGAAGCAACCAGAAATTATACAGTCACGCAGTAACTGGACCAAGAAAACCTAACCAGAATCAACACCCAGATTTAATTAAATTAATCAAGGAATGGATAGCATGTGTGAGATCTGCATTATTAAATGCAAAAGAAACAGCATTCGATAAAAATGCATAGAACTGAGACGAGATATTAGCAGCTTTTTTAGATCCAACGAAATTTAAAGCATTAATACAACACAAGCTATGAACCAAACCAACACAGATAAAAATTCCACAAGCAATTGGACTGAAACTCGAATATAGGGACCGAGCCTTCTTTCGCACATTCACTAGATGACACAATACCCGGCCACAACATCAGCAAGAATTCATGGATCTTATAAAAAAAGCAATACACAAATATAAACAAATGCATAATGCCCATATGATTAATAGAGAGAACAGAGACCAACTTACTGATATGCTTAGGAAAAAATTAGCTATAGATTTCTGGACAAATGGGGAGTTCACTAGGCTAGACTTGGTCGAAATCGCTAGGTACACTATGTACCTGGTTGGCTTTGCCAAGATAGAAATTAAAATGGACTTTAATACTATTAAAGGAGCAATCGAGGAAGCTAAAACGGAAATGCTTATTGCACTACCAGACCATCCACGAGAAATTGAAGATCAAGCTAAGAACCTTCTACCATTTGAGTTGCCCTTGACAGATCGCAAACGAGTAAGAGCAGTGGTAATAGCTCTTAGACAGGTTTTTGCCTTTGACAGGTTACCTGATACATATTTTGCAGATGACAGAACTCCACTCCCAGAGCACCCTGGATGGCTTAATGAAACAACCTGGAAAATGTTTTCAATTACTGTTCGAGCAGACCTTAAAAAAGTTTGGGGATATAAGGAGGAATTGCGAAAGTTCTATATCTTCAAGGATCTTCCAAAGTTATACTTTGAATTACCACCAAAGAAAATACCACTCCCACCAATGCTACAAGAACTTACCCCACGACTTAAAGAGATCTTTCCATTTTATCCACAAGATGCGGAGCATTTTAAGGAGCATATTAAGAAGTTAAGAGCAGTTTACGCATTCAAGACTCTACCAAATGATTACATCATTAGCAAAAAATGCCTTCCAAAAGATCCACAAGTCTGCCGCTAGCAGACACTTTCTCCTTCCCTATTGACAACGAGGAAGCTCTTGCAAACTTCCTACATGCAATACCAAGATACTATGCAATACCCAACTCTCTTCCAAAGGAATATATTAATTTTAACTACACTGACAAGCTGGAACTCCAACAGATCCGAAGCTAGTAGAAAAAGTAAACTTAGTATTACCTATTATGACCCCTCGCGAGCTGACAATAGCAGTGAGTGCCCTACGAGAGCACTACTTCTTCCAATCACTCCCGGGGATTGGATTCAAATTCCCAAAAAAGATGTAAAAGAGACAGGTGACAAACTACCAAACACGGTTGAAGAACTCAAACAACAGATAGAACAGAGGAATTTACAAACCACACTAAACTTCCCAATAACAAACCAGGAAGAGGTTCCATCAGCTATAGATTTCCTGAAACAGAATCTAGAATTAGAAGCAATTCCTGACTTTGCCTTCTAGCTTACATCCCTCTCATTGCCAAGTTGGGAACTTTTTGAGGAAGCCGAAGTTGATATTGACACACCTATACAAGGGAATGAACAACCATCAACACACAAAAGCCAGACCCTGGAGAAGAATCAATCAATGAGTGTTGAGAATCAGATAACACTAAATGCGGGCACTCCCGAACATACCATTGACAATAGAAAAGACTTTCCAAATATTAAAGAAAGATTGAACATTACAACTCATAACATAAGGGGTCTTAATAATAGTACTAAACTACAAATGTGGATCGAATTTTTCATACATGAGCACATACATATTGCAGCCTTATCTGAGACCAAATTAAAGAATAGCAGTGCAATATCACTAACAAATGAACACTATAGCATATTTACATCCCACTTCATTCCTCAGTTAACACAAAGTAGAGAGGCGAGTCTCGGCACCGCTATAATGGTATACAACTCAGTCAAACCTTATATACACAATATTAATACCTTCCCGGGTATGGCCTTACAAATAGACTTTCTCTTTCCAGGGAACAGAACTAGGATAATAGCAGTATATCTGCCCTCTAACAATCCAGATTTATCAGACCGCACACAAAAACAAATAAGTATATGGGTTGCAGAAGCAAAACTTAGGAATTGGCACAGCATAGTATTGGGAGATTTCAACGCCAACCAAGCAGTCTCTAAGAAAAAACAACTACAAATATTTTCAGATCTAAATGTGAATGTTCTTAGTAGCCTACTTGACTTCCATAAAATATCTGATCCTACATGGCAAGGCAGAGGACTACGGTCACAGATAGATGATATTTGTGTTTCCTCCGACATTTTGTTGAAGGTTGATACCCCAGATCTAATTAATGCTACTGGTATTTCGGATAGTGATCACGTGATTCTGTCAACCAGCTGGTATACTAAATTTATGCCTACTGTACCACGAAACAAAAAGAAGAAACGGAAAATCTACTTATACGAAAAAACCTCACAACAAGAATGGGAAGACTTTTCAAACAAGACCCAACAAATACTGAAAAGTGAGTTGCCGAATATGAAAATCATCCAACCGGACCAGTTGGACAAGCATTGGCATGTTTGGTCATTAGCGGTTAAACATGCAGCTGATGCACACATTCCGACTACCTACAAAAAACTTAGAACTTTCTACACCTTGTCGATGAAAGCATCCAGATTATACACAGCCCTAAAGCACATTAACAAAAGCCTTCATAAACTTGTGAACATCTCTTCCTCTCCTTGTTCAGTCTTATATTTGCTCTCAGAAATAAACAAAAACCTGCACAAAGCGCTATCATCAGCACAAATGCCGAAATATTCAATAACCCATTAGCTCTAACAACTATTGTCACATCCAATAACAAGTCTCACTATGAAAACACAGTTACAAATATAAAAGAACTCAAAATGACGTTATGGAAAAGTAGGAACTGGGAGAAAAATGCACAACAAGCAGAACGCATAAAATTCTATACCAACAGGCAATGTAATGATTTCAAAGATAACACAAGTAGGATGATTGATAGTATTTTGAAAAAGAACAATAACCGTATTAGTTTTGAAAAAATAATACTTCCAGACAGTGTTATCACAGACCAAAAAGAAATTAAGGAGACTACTAGAAATCATTTTAGTAAATGGAGCAAAGAAAACCCACCAGACCTAAACTACCAAAAGGAATTGGAAAGATATTATGCCCCCTAACAAATATCGATAGTAGGATATACGAACAATTAATGATGCCCTTTGAATTAGAGGAACTCCTCAACATAATTGCTGAAACGCCAATACATAAAGCACCAGAACCTACAGGTATCTCTAATGAAATGCTACAACATCTACCAAAAGTAGCGTTGGACCAACTTTTGGAATTGATAAATGTGTGTATAAGATGGGAAAAGGTCCCGAAACGATGGTTGCAATCAAGCATCTGGCCAATTCCTAAAAAAGAGCGATATGAATATGATCTCACCACTACTAGACCAATTACTCTAATTGAACACACAAGAAAAATTTTAACCAAATTACTTACGAATTGCCTATCTACTATTCTTTTCCACAATGAGGTCCATTCACCAATGAACTACGCTGCACTTCCTTTCCAATCTACTCTAATACCGATCTCGCAACTTACATCGATACTAGAACACGCTCATGCAAACAAAAGAGAACTTTGGCTGCTCTTACAAGACATGTCAAAGGCCTTCAACTCAATACACATACCAACCTTATTAGAAGCTTTAAAAAGAATCAGAATTCCAACTCCCTTCATCAACCTACTAAACTTTATCCTATCCAACCGTACTAATCGGGTTCTAACAGACTATGGGCCTACCAATGCCTATTCCGTAGAGGATGGAATTGATCAGGGGGAGACCTTCTCGCCAATATTATGGTGAATATACTATGAGCCCCTAATAAAACGTATCCACAGTGAACACACTGGCTTCAGCAGTACTATACCTACTATACCTCACCAGAAGGAAATACAGACCTCAATAATGGCCTATATGGACGATTTTCTGTGGGTGGCTCAGAGTAAAAGGGAGCTAAAAAAACAAAGCAAAGATCTCAAGAAACATCCCAAATTCCTTCTTATATCACCAAGATATATACGCTTTAAAATACTTACCACAAGTACAACAAGCACATTTATCGTCGACCATAGTAAAAAATATCAATCATATTGACTTTGACAGATTCTTTCTTAAAATTTGCCTCCAAGAGCTCCAAGATTCAGCTCGATCAGATCAGTCAATTCTTCACTCATTACCTCTTTTCCCCCATAAACAACTTAAAACTTATACTGCCCAAATGGTCTTAGCACTACACTCACTAGATATACAAATTTTTCATAATGAACACAATGAATGGCCGATTCCTAGAAAAACAATTGGGGTACTTCAATTAACGAGATGTTACTACAACACCCCAAAGCACACATATTAAAGGAGAAATTAAATCTACATGAAGTAGTTTATATCGAACAATTCCTCAACTACAATAATTCAAAATTCTTAGACTGGCGAGGGTTTTATCACAATATTGGGAAGATCCCAACTGGGCGCATCCCGCCTGGTTTACAGAGATCTAAGACTTAATCAAGTCAACTGCGAACCCCTCAACAGAACTCATATATCCTAATCCTTGTACCCTAAGAAAATGGGATCGAAATAATGGGCCTTGGGTAATCACGAACACGACTATACTGGGGAAAGCTAGTGAACTCACAGAAGAGGTTCTGAAAATAAAACACTATAAAGAGGATAACAATAAACTATCAGCATGTTTAGGGTGCGACCTAAAGGATCCTACAATCAAACAAAAAAGTTGTTATTTCAAGCATTCCAAGGAAAGAGCATACACAATAAAAGTCAATTCAAAAAAAATATTGCACGTGGATCTGTCAGACATCAAAAATGCAATAAAAAATAGGATAGAACCAAAGGGTGGCGTACCAAGAACGAATGACCATAAACTAACTATTAACGAAAAGAGGAGCAGACCACTCAACATTTTTACTATGATACCACAGAAATGTTGGGAGAATATAGTCAAAATCAACAACAAAAAGACGTTATCTATTTTTCTAACCACTACCCCATGATCAACATATAATCAACACCTTCTCTTGGCGATATGTTCTTTTAAAAGCTCCTCTTTCTCGATAGGATGTGCTACCGATAAAGGCCTGATACAACATATGCAGGATTAACGTTATTAATATTTATATTAACAACTTGTTTACCACGTACAAAGATCCAAGCAACTGTAAACAATCCAACACTGCACAAATTACTGGAAAAAACAATAACAACACCACTGTATAATCTTAGATCAATTGCTAATAAGCTGGACTATTCACCTTTACTACTAATAGTCAAGGCTACAACGATGAATCTGCAGATCACAGTACGGTTGAATAAAGACCTTTGTCACTCCAACAAACTGGACGAGATTTTTAATACTGATATAATACCTCAGCACCTTCTAGCTAACCACTCTATCCCATATATCAGGTCTGTTCCCTGCATATACCAACTAAAAAAAGTAACTAAAAACATCCTAGCTATTACAAACCACCTCAAATAGACAAATCAAAACTGCATAAAACATTGGATCAACGTATTTAATGATATTCAGATCAAGCTGACACTAACGTACCTCAGTTTAGAAGATAAACCACTATTCTTGCATACTGATCCCCTTGTCTCAAGGATAAAAAACTTTAAGATCAAACTAATCGCGGATGATCTCCCTACGCACCTCACCCTCTATGATGGTGATCCACAGAAACACCCATACTATACCTGTCTGAGGTGTTACGCTGCACCAGAAGATATTGCCCATTTGATAACATGTATACCAACTCCTCTACCCTAGAATCACAACTTAAAGACGTAATTTCAGTACTTGCAGAAGAACTAGAACTACAAGTAACTAATCCAAGAGAATTTATATCAGCGTTTATGAATGTTTACATTAGCCGCGGCCTACCGTTAGGGTTTATAACCACAGCAACGCTTGCCCCTTTTGATAAACGAAGTGATAGAATCAAATACTCCCCCTTATTACACCATCTTATAGTTAAAATAATCTACGATGAGATCTGGCTACCTTCTCATCAGATTATTCATGATTTAGTTATTCCTGCTCCCCCTCTACTTAATAGAATAGATAGAATACCTACCACCCCTCTAAAAAAATTTTTGATACAATTAGAAATAGATAAGTATATTAGTAAAGAATGTACATATTCATGCGCAAGCTAGAGGTCTACGACCGACCTGTCTAGTACAGCTTAGGTCAAGAGTAAAGTAGCTCTTACTAATGTTTCGGGCGATATTGTTTTTTAATTCCGTAACATTTCGGATTTAACATGGTGATCCGAAATAAGAAATCCAAATTCCGAATTTAAGACGAAAATCTGATATAAATCCGATAAGATCCTATATTTCTGATATTTCCGATATAAATCCGATATAAATAAATATGATGTACCCGGGCAATTTGAGAACTGAATACTAGATTATGTCCTGAAATAATATCTTTTATGCTTTAGAGAGTGTAAAAACTTGAAGACTTTGTGAAGTTGAACGAAAAATTTATACATCTGAAGTCTTTATACTGTAAATGCCCAATACATCAGACAGCAATATAATTATTTGATTTACCATCAAAAAGTAAAATGTGTTTTTTTGATGTTAAATAAATCTAATTACAGTTATTATAAGCAATTGAGAACCCGATTTATAGAATTCGGTCAGCACGTGTTTACAATTCTTCGAATTGATAAGCCTTCTAAAATTTTTCAGCAAAGAGTATCGTGTTCTGTATTCAACTGGAGATATACGTAGTATTTATATGCAATATTTATTTTATTCAATTTTATTGAATCTATTATGTTGAAATCAAAAAACCGGTACAGACCAGTCTCAAGACCAGAAATTGAATAATCGTGGGTTGGTTAAAGACCAATCCTTATTTGGTCTTTCAAGAACTGTGATATGATACCTTTTTTTTTT